>WBNM01001698.1:6598-88742 GCA_013399055.1 Ramphastos sulfuratus
CCCATCCCTCCATCCATCCACCACTCCTGCCCACCCACAGAGAAATGAAATGCCAGCCTTCAATTCCTTAGTTGGAGTGCTGGTCCCATAGCAATCCCTCTTCCCTCCTTTTCACTCTTGTGTCCTGGAGGGCAGCAGTCCTGACACACAGCCAAAGTGTCTCTACAGCCCAGCAAGCCACCACATTAGGCTTGAACTCTCCTTGCCTGGAGGCTGAAGATGCCCCTGCTTCCCAAGTGGGTGGCACATCCTGTCTTCAGGCATATGGTTTCAGTCTGGGGACCACTGATGCTCTCCTTGCCAGCTGGGTGATGGTTGGCAGCTCAGCCCTTCCTTTGCAGTCACCAGAACACAGTTTCTGTGTGAGGTTTGGGAAGGCACAGATTCCTCAGCACAAGGAACATTTGGGCTGAGAGCTTTTTCTCTGTGACAGACAGAAAGAGGCTTTTGGTGGAACCTAATGTCCAGCTGTGGACAAGAAATGGAAGTGTGAGGATGCTGCTTGTGCCTTGCCTGCTCCCAGGTCTCAGCATCCTCCTGACTTGGTGAAGATGGTGATCCCTCAGCCACAGTGGGAGCCAGGCTGCTGGCAGAGCACAAGCAGGCCTTTGAGAATGTCCTAAGGGGTGTTTGAAATGCCTGGGGAGCTTTCCCAGTCTGTGCTGTTCCTGTAGCTATCTGTGGTCACTGTTAACAAAAAGTGTATCTCACTCCCATAACAGAAGACCTGGAGAGGACTGGACTGGTAATTATTCAGGAGAGGCAGAAAATAAACTTAGGAAAGCTGAGCCCAAGGGATCCAGCAGAATGTGATACGGTGCACACCCACCTCCTGCTCAGCCTTTTTATTCACAGCCCAGCCAGGGCATTAGTGCTAAGTTAAGATTATATGACTGAATCCATAAGCCAGGAATTAGGGTTCAACTCACAGCCTTAGATTTGTCTCTTTGCATTTCCTTATGCTCCAAGGTGTATTTTCTAACAGTTGGTGGGTTTTGCTAAGGAGATTCACTGGCTGAAGGGGCATTAAATCAACCAGCATATCCCAAGGTGGGTTCAGAAGAAACTTCCCTAGTGCAAGGGGCTGTTAGGAGAGGGGCAAGGCAACAGCAGTAGAGAACTGCAATCTGCAGTGGGCTCAGGACAAGTAGAGCCTTGGAAAATTGATATTTCCTGATCTGGTTGCACAGCTGCTGTTGTGCTGTGGTGGTCCTGGCTGTTTTGCAGCTCACACCCACAGCTTCTCTTTGTAAATGGGAGAGCAACCAAGAAGAGAAAAAGGCAGTTTTGATTTTCTAAGTAGTATGGGGAGCAGAGAGCATCTTGGATGCTGTGTTAGGGAATCTCTTTTTGTCCTGGTTAGGAATTAGGAGGATGGAAAGGAGGTGAAGGGAGCAATGCCCAGGATAGAAAGGACAGACATAGAGCTGTAGGGTCAGGTAGAGCAGGAGTAGGAATAAAGGATGTGAAGGGAACAATATCCAGGATGGAGATAGAGGGTGAAAGACAAGCTGTAGCTCTCCCACATGCACAGGGCAGCTCTGTGTTACTGACACAGATTTGCAGCAGTCCCTTGCAGGGAGGCCCCTGTGAATGCAAACTGCACCAGCAGATCAATACTGCCATCAGGAAAGCCTTGGAGGGCTTTTGCATCCGTATTTGTTACTCAGTCTCTGCAGAAGCGGCCTTTGGTGGCGCAGGGGAGTGAATGTTTCCAGTGTGAGGCTGGAGGAGGCCATCCAGAGGAAAAGTGCCTGGTATGCTAGCGCCCTTTCCTCCGTGCAAGTCCTGGGTACCTTGTGCTGAGAGCTGAAGGGTTAAGCTGCAGGCCCTGCTGACCGCCATGTGATGCAGCTGCTGGGCGATTAATGAAGGTCTGTGCCCTAAGAGCAATCACATGGGCCTCCCCCGGGCTCCCTGCGTGCAAACGTGCCCTGCTCAATCCTGACTGCTCCCCGCTTCCGTCCACACCGAGGGGAGCGCTGGGTCCGGGGAGGGGAATGTGGCTCCACCATCCCAGGCCTGCACCCAGGCTCCACATCAAAAGGCAGGGAACAAAACAATGGCAGAGCATTTTAAAGGAAAATAAATAAAGCCTTGGCTGCTCGGGGTGAGTTCTTACCCAGGGTACAATCGAGTGCTCTATTTATGGCTTTCCAGTTCAAAAGCAGATACATAACAGGAACTGTGGATATTCAAGACCTAGAGAAGCTAACTTCTGGTATTCCAGCCCCAAAGAACCTGACTTCCCACAATCAAAGGCATTGCCATAACCCTCTGCTTTATCAGGTGGCTGGTGGGACCAGAGGAAATCCTTGGTTTCTGCTTTACTGGGTGGCTGGTGGAAGTGGAGGAAATCCTGGGTTTTTATCGAGTGAAAGCAGCTTTCAGCTGAGAGGACAACGTGACAACATCTGTTTGTGTAGCATCTTCCAGCAGGAAGGTCCCCAGAACGTTTTCTTCACAGGGTGGTATCTGAGAGTTCACCTCAGTGATAGCAGGTTGAAGTGTGAGAAAGTCTCTGAGCCCTCAGTGTCCACCAGTTGCTTGGGACAAGTACATTTGGGGCTGGCGATTTGGTGCATTGCTCCAGGTGAATTAGAAACTGGAAACCTGGAGCAGTCAGCTCAACAGAAACATGCACGCATGTTCTGCAGCACCACCCCAACTGCATCAGCACAATCACTGTCCAAAGAGCAGCTTTGGCCTCCAGGTTTCTGTTTCAACACCCACAAAAGGGCCTTTGGGGTTTGTGGTCCACCTGCATCAGCCCTTTCTCGGTTTTGTTTTCTGCAGGCGATGTGTCCAGCCTGACTCCTCAGCACTCCTTCGAAGGCACAAATGTTGATGTGGGGAACATCGTGTTAGCTCTGTACAGTGGTCTCTTTGCCTATGGAGGATGGTAAGGTGCAGCTTCCTTATTTTCTGTGCTGAATGCTCTACCCCATTCCTTTCATCCCCAGGGCTGTGTTTGCAGGCAGAGCATGGTCTAAGGTTTCCTGTCTTTCTTGTAACAGTCACACTTCACACCCCATTTCCAGCCAGGATGCAGAAGCACACAGAAGTGGAGGAGGTCATGAGGTTTAGAAGAGGCAGCAGATGATGGGTGATGATGCACCACGGTGCTTGGTGCATCTCCTAGATGTGTTAGGAGAAAGCAGTAGGCTGTGTAGAAGAAAGCAGATTACTCGGAGCACCAAGCCAAAGCTCCTGAGGTCTTTTTATCAGGCTCTTTGAGTATTTGCAAGTACAAGGAGCCTGCTCAATTTGCTATGAGAAAAAGGCCAGTTATAGCTACTCTCATCACCTGGAGGGGTGTTTCTGTCACTCCTGGGTCCAGCTCTTCTCCTCTTGCAAGGGAGCTTGCAGCATGGTGTGCTGGATCCACCAGCACCATCCAGGACTTGTGCATTGCGAGTTTAGAGCTTAAACTAAACATCAGCCATCATGAGTTCTGCCACAGGTGTCAGTCTGCCCTGCAGAGGAGTGAGATAGAAACATAGAATGGTAGGGTTGGAAGGGACCTCAAAGATCATAGGCAGGGACACCTCCCAGTAGAACAGATTGCTCAAGGCCTCATCCAACCTAGTCTTGAACATCTCCAGGGAGGGAGCACCCACAACCTCCCTGGCCAACCTGTGCCAGTGTCTCACTACTCTCATTGTGAAGAACTTCCTCCTAACATCCAGTTTAAATCTCCCCTCTGCCAGTTTAAACCTATTGCCCCTTGTCCTGTCTTTACATGACCTTGTAAACAGTCCCTCCGCAGCCTTCCTGTAGGCCCCCTTCAGATACCGGATGGCTACTATAAGGTCTCCTCGAAGACTTCTCTTCTTCAGGCTGCAGAGCCCCAAATCTCATAGCCTGTCCTCATTGGAGAGCTGCTCCAGCCCTCTGAGCATCCTCGTGGCCTCTCTGGACCTGCTCCAACAGTTCCATGTCCTTCCTGTGCTGGGGGCTCCTTCCTGTGCTGGGGGCTCCAGAACTGCACACAGTAGAGTGTTTCCTTTATTGCAAGGGCTAACCAGAATTAACCAATCTGCTTTTAAATTGCAGGAATTACTTGAATTTTGTTACAGAAGAGATGATCAATCCCTACAGGTAGGTGTGTGTCCTGTGGTAGCTTCCTTGGGAGGAAACTTGTTGTCCTTGGGAAGTCCTTTCCTCAGGTGTGTACCAGGGGTTGCTAATCAGCCCAGAATCCAAGGTCTTTTCCTGGGGAAGTAGAAAATGAGATAAAATAATGGTATTGTGCCTCCCTGGAATGGGGAGAGAGGTGTAACAATCACTACATGAGCAGGGCTGCTGCTGGCACTGCTTTGCTGAACCGATCCTATCAGTGTTGTTGGGGAGTGCTGCTTCCTTGGCAGGGCATCTCTCTCTGAGGTGAGACAGAAGCACTCAGAACTTTTATTTCTATCTTGTGTAAGCTCTCACAAGAGAACTTGTGCCTACATGTTTGTTGTGTCCTCTTCCTCTTCTGTTGAGCAATAGTCACTCTCTGCACCACTGGAGCCTTTCAGGGTTATGCAGAGGGGCTGGTGAGATGGTCCAAAGCAGGACATGGCTGAGAAGCCTTTTTTTTTGCTCATAGGGAAGGTGCCTCTAAGGCACTGTCAGTGTGAGGTTCAGGGTCACTTGTGCAAGAACTTATTGCTGGCTAACCCTGGCAGTGGTTAGTGCCTGCTGGGAAGCACAAGACTTGAGATGCCCTTTCCTTGACAGACAAAGTTCTGTAAAAGGGGGGCTGCAGTTTGCAATTATTTTCATGTCTTCTGAATGCAGTCATGGTATTTGACTCTCTCCTCCTGTGGCTTTGAGCTCCACTAGACCAATTATGCGTGGCATCAAGCAGGGTTTCCTTTTTCAGTTCCCATTTGCAAATGAAGTTAGACTGTTTGGAAAGGCAAATTCATCCCAACACAGCCTTGTCTTTGCAGACCCACTCAGCCTGTGTCCAAGCTCATTTTTTTCTGGTGTTTCATCAGTCCAGCCAGCTGCACAGAGTGACAGCCTAAAAACTGCCCAATAAATCCTTGAGCTTTCCATCTTCCACAACAAACCCAGCAGCACAAATGCTTTTCACAGAATCCCAGCATGCCAGGGGCTGGAAAGGGACCTCTGCAAATCGTCTAGCCCAACCCTCCTGCTAAAACAGAGTCACCCACAGCAGGTTGCCCAGGATCTTTTTCAGGTGGGTTTTGAAAGTCTGCAGAGAAGTAGACTCCACAACTTCTCTGGGCAGCCTGCTTCAGGGTTTTTGGTACCCTCACAGTGAAGAACCTTTTCCTTACGTTCAGATGGAACCTCACAGGTTCCAGTGCCCCTTGTTCTGTCACTGGGCACCCCTGGGAAGAATGGCTCCATCCTCTTGCCCCCCCNCCTCCACCAGACTCCCTGCAGTAGTTCCCTGTCTCTTCAACTGGAGAGCCCAGAACTGGACACAGTTCTCCATATATGGCCTCACCAGGGCAGGATAGAGGGGCAAGAGGACCTCCCTCAATCTGCTGGCCACCCTCTTCATACCTCCCAGGAGACCATTTGCCTTCTTCCCCAAGGGCACGTTGCTGACTCACAGGCAACTTGGTGTCCACCAGCACTCCCAGGTCCTTTTCCACAGAGCTGTTTTCCAGTAGGCTAACTCCTCACCTGTTCCCCTTCTCCTTTGCCCAGTAGACAATCAACACCTTCCTGGAAGTGTTCAAAAACCATGTAGACATGGCACTTCAGGACATGGTTTAGTGGCCATGGTGGTGCTGGGTGGGACAGTTGGGCTTGATAATCTCGGAGGTCTTTCCCAAGCTTTTTCTGTGAATACCTTTGCCAGCCCACTGGCTAGTAAGAGGCACGGGGATTATTTTTAATTAATTGCAGTGATCTTGGCTTAATGCTCACTCAGACAGCCAGGATCACTCCATGCAGAATGTCCCTTCTGCCATAATCCTTCACTCTACATCTGTCAGCCTCCAGGCTGTGTCCGTCTGGGCATATTCTTCTCTGCTAGGGGGGCAGAGGAAACTAAGCGCCAAAGAATGCTTCAAGCCAGTTTTGAGTGAGCACAGGAGGGCTGCAGGAGGATCTCTCTTATAATTGTATCTTTTCTCCCTAGAAACCTGCCTCTGGCTATCATCATCTCACTACCTGTGGTCACCTTGGTTTATGTGCTGACAAACCTGGCTTACTTCACGACCCTGTCGACCGAGCAGATGCTGACATCCGAAGCCGTGGCCGTGGTAAGAGCAAAGCTGTTCTGATGTGACTCATCCGATCTCTGGGGCTGGTTGAATCAGGCTTGGAGTCTCTGCATGCACCTCCCTAGTTTGTTCTGGTCATGGCTGCTTACAAAACCAAAAACCTGATGTTTTACAAGAGATAAAGAGCAACTGTGATGGGAGGAGGGAGGAACAGCCATGTGGGATTGCTCACAGATGAGCAGTGCTCACTGGCTTCATAATATTCCTAAATAGTCAGGGTTGCTGCTGACCTCCTGACTTCTCCTCAGTCACCAGAGCATGGTATTAATGGGAAAAGGTCATTCAGTTAGTACTGAACCAGATCCTTTTTGCTCTGTAGCTTCCTCCTTTTAATCAAGAGAAGGAAAACAATACTCCTGTTAATTAAAATGGCACTGCAGGCAGAAATCCTGATTGCTTCAGAACTGAGCAGTGTGGTGTGACCCTGCAAGCTGAGTGTGACCAGGATTGTGTAGTGCTTCAAAGGGGTCTGCCAGTCCAGGGTAAGATGGTCAGGGCCATTCAGGTGACAGTGCTTTGGGTTAGTACCAAGCCTCTGCTCCAGCCTGCATCTACACAGTGCTAGACTACTGGAATCGTAGAATTATTAAGATGGGAAAAGACCTCTAAGATCATCAAGTCCAGCCATCAACCCAACACTATCATGGCCACTAAACCATGTTCCAAAATGCCATGTCTGCAGGTTTTCTGAACACCTCCACTCATGGATACCAGCCTGTGCTGCATCACTCTGGCTGTGTGCCTTTATAAGCCTGGAAATCAATGTGACAGTGTTGGCACAAAACTGCAGAGAAACTGCAATTTGTGATAACCCCCCACAGCTCCAGGTCACTGCCTTGCTATAGGGCTGTGTCCCAGCTCCTTGCTCAGCAACTGCCAGTAGATGTGTGTCTGAATGGTTTTTGGCCCACTGCAAAAAGGACTTTGGGGTGCTGGGGCACGGCCAAAGAAGAGCTTTGAAGCTGATGAAGGATCTAGAGAACAGGTCTTGTGAGGAGCAGCTGAGGGAACTGGGGTTGTTCAGCCTGGAGAAAAGGAGGATGAGGAGGAGACCACCTGGCTCTCTACAATGCCCTGAAGGGAGGTTGGAGCCAGGTGGGGGTTGGTCTTTCCTTCCAAGGAGCAAGAGACAGGACAAGAGAAAATGGCCTCAAGTTGCCTCAGGGGAGGTTTAGGTTGGACTTGTGGAACAATTTCTTCCCCTTGAGGGTTGTCAAGATATGGAGCAGGCTGCCCAGGGCAGTGGGGGAGTCTCCATCCCTGAAGGGGTTTCAAAGCCGTGGAGATGTGGTGCAGAGGGACCTGGTTTAATGGTGACCTGGCAGTGCTGGGTTAACAGTTGGACTTGATGATTCCAACAGTCTCTTCCAAAAATTCTATGATGCTGTGAATCTCTTTGCAGTTTCTGTTTGCTCCTGAAGCATTTTGGATTGCTGCTCCAATAAACATTGTGTCCTGACCCTGAGGGGTGCTTTTGCAATTCCACAATGTGGTTTTTGAGGAAGGAGAAGCAGCAAATGGCAATATGGAGAAAACTATGGCAGCTCCAGCACTAAGCCATGTCACTTGTTCAGATATCTACCAATGTTAACTCTTTGTAGGTAGCTCTGAGTTCTTTTGAACATTTTGGGTGTGAAATGTCTGTCTTGTTGCTCCTCATGTAGGACTTTGGGAACTATCACCTTGGTGTCATGTCCTGGATCATTCCTGTCTTTGTTGGCTTGTCATGCTTTGGATCTGTTAATGGATCTCTCTTCACTTCTTCCCGGTAGGTTTTCTTGCACAATGTTGTGGGGTTTGTTTACAAGTCCTGCTTAATGCTCTGCCTTTGGAGTTGTCCTCCAAAGAGTGCCTGTGGGTAGACACAAAGTCTAAAAGGTCTGGAGGCCATGTGGGGAATGCAGGAAAAAAAAAAAGGGACTTGAAAACTGTATCCAGTTTAAAGGAAAACCTTTCAGTGGTCTTAATCTTCTCTTCCTCAGGCAAAGTCCTGCTGAAGTTATTAGAACATAAACAAACGCAGGCTTGGGGCTTGCTGATTGATGTTGCCTGAGAAAGTGGCTTTAATGAAAAGCAGAAACTAATGAAACTTCAGGGTTGAGAATTCCTCCAGAAAGGGGAGAAAGGACAGGGCAGGACAAGGATTGAGATGGTTCCAATGCTGTGACACATATCTCCAGGGTTGTCTAGGGAAAGTCACTTAATTGCTTTCTCTGGCAAGAAAGATCAAGTACATCTTGTCTTGCATTTTCTAATGGTCCCCAGCCTTCCTCCTGAGACAGGGACTTTCCACTCTGTGTGTGCAGCACACCCCATGTTGGGCTCTGATCCTGGAGAGCCCTGCTGCTGAACTCCATTGACTAGCTGAAGGGCAGAGCTGGCATCATGCATGTCACTGCCGAGGAGGAGAACCTTGCACGAAGCCTGCCTGTTTCTGTCCTGCTGCCTCAGTGCTCTCCAGGCTGAGCTTGGGCTGCCCCTACTTGTGTTGTGCTGAAGACAAAGAGATTAAAGGTTGAGGAGGTGCTAACTGCTCTGTCTCCCTCACCTCAGGCTGTTCTTCGTGGGATCCCGAGAAGGACACTTGCCTTCAATCCTGTCTATGATTCACCCCAGGCTTCTCACTCCCATGCCATCCCTTGTCTTCACGGTAAGGACCTGGGTCTGTGGTGATGAGAAAGTGGCTTTAATGAAAAGCAGAAACTAATGAAACTTCAGGGTTGAGAATTCCTCCAGAAAGGGGAGAAAGGACAGGAAAGGACTCACTTAGTACTGAGAAATGGGTTGTGGGTGAGTGGAGCAGGGCCACCTCCAGGCACAGCCATTCCTGCATGCAGCCACAGGAGTGAAGAGACCCTTCTGTTCCTCAGCACATCCTCATATTCCACTTGTGCTTTGTAATCACCTCAGGCACCAATTAACAATAACTTAAATGAGTGAAAAATAATCAGCTTGATTCTATCCCTGGCTGATAGCTCAAAAATGCCTGGATTTATTTCCCTGGAGGTGTTAAAAAACATGTAGACATGGCACTTTGGGACGTGGTTTAATGGCCATGCTGGTGTTAGGTCAACAGTTGGGCTCAATGATCTTTGAGGTCTTTTCCAACCCAAACAATTCTATGGTTCTATAGTGCTGTAACCTACATGGTTTCACCTCCTGCCTTTGCTAATGTTTAGTTTTGGTTTTTTTTTTCCTCTGGTTGCAGTGCATCATGACCCTGCTTTATGCTTTCTCCAACAACATTTTCTCAGTCATCAACTTCTTCAGCTTCTTCAACTGGCTATGTGTGGCTCTGGCCATCATCGGCATGATGTGGCTGCGTTACAAGAAGCCAGAGCTGGAAAGGCCCATCAAGGTGAGAACAATGTGGTAACTGCATGGGGGGTTCTCCTTGAGTCCCTTCTCAGAACCAGAGGGTTCACCAAGTGTGGCTGCTTGTCCTGTACAAGAGAAGGATTGGGATTGCAATCGTGCAGGGTAAATGTTGTGCTGGAGCTCTGACTTGGTTGTGGGATTTCACGAGGCAGGAATTATAAAATCTGCAGTTATTTTATTTCCGGAAAGCCCCGCCCACAACTGCATATAAAATATTAGTTAAGGTTCAGAAATTCCGTCGGGAAAAACCTTTCACAAGGAATGCTTACAGGGAATTTAGTAATTCAGGAAAATCANTGATTCAAACCTTCCCTGGGGCAGGGACTTGGGAGTGCCCCACCACAAGCTTCCACAGGTGTCCCTGCTGCACCTGTGTGAAATCTGCTGAATGAGAATCGGTACAGGAGGATGAGGAACTGCCATGGATGTGGGCACACAAGAGTGCAGGATATCAAAGATGTGGGAAGCTCTCACTGCTCAGGAGAAATCATGTGGCTTTCAGTGAAACGCTCTGTACCACTGTGGAATTCACTTAAAATAGGTTTTTAATAAAGCAGACAAACCCCTGCCTGCAGAGGTCTCTTTGTTCTCTTTGTCCTTGGCCAGCTTGGCAGTACCATGTCCCATCTGGGAGGAGGCCAAGATCATGTCAGCCACAAGCATGTCTGCCTTTCTTAAAGGCATGCCTCTCAGTCATTCCCCCAGCATACTCAGGTCTCTGCCAGCAAGCAGGCAGCTAGAGAGAAACAGACTCCCAGACCTGTAGCAGAGCCTTCCCAGGGAAGCTCTTCGCAGAGTGTTGCCTTTGGGGTTTGGTTTCTCTTCTTGGGCTGTTCTCATCTGGAGCCCTGCTCAGAGCAGGGTAGCCAAGTCCTCTGAGAAACAGCCAC
Organism: Ramphastos sulfuratus; assembly: GCA_013399055.1. Classification (NCBI taxonomy): domain Eukaryota; kingdom Metazoa; phylum Chordata; class Aves; order Piciformes; family Ramphastidae; genus Ramphastos; species Ramphastos sulfuratus. The sequence continues at coordinate 17,121 of WBNM01001698.1, forward strand.
AAGGATTCTATGCCTTGTGCCATGGTTGCTGCTGCATTTGATGCTCTTGGTAGAAGTGATTTTTATAGGGTATCATTCAAGGGTGGAATGGGGTCCAAAAAGGGCTGCTGAGAAGGGCTTTTGGCAAGTCACATCTCTGAGCTTTGTTTTGCTGGTTTTAAGGGTACCTATGAGGTGTTTGCCTACATCTGTTTTGCCCAGGATTGGTGGAGAGCTCTGCCTAAACCGATACCTTCCCCATGGCAGCTTAGGGTCATGGTCCCTTGTTCAGAGCAGTGGGACAGACAGCAGCAGGGTGACAGAGCCTTGGACAAGGCTGCCCAGAGAGGCTGTGGACCTCCGTCTCTGGAGAGATTTCAAACCCACTTGGACATTGTGATCTTGAGTAGCCTGCTGTGGGTGCCCCTGCTTTAGCAGGGGGCTTGCACTAGATGATCTCCACAGGTCCCTTCCAACCCCCCACCATGCTGGGATTCTGGAATTCTGTGAGCACTGTCCATGGTGCACATGAGCTCTTTCCCTCCTTGGGCTCTACAGCAAGGTAAAGTTCACTGACAACTGTTCCATGTTCTCCTGATACAACTTCTAACCTGTTCTTTACGTCCTCGTGTAGGTGAACATCTGCCTGCCCATTTTCTTCATCCTGGCCTGCTTGTTCCTCATTGCTGTTTCCTTCTGGATGACACCAAAGGAATGTGCCATTGGCTTCGCCATCATCTTCAGCGGGATCCCGATTTACTTCTTTGGGGTCTGGTGGCAAAACAAGCCCAAATGGGTCCTCCAAAGCATCTGTAAGTACCAGCAGTGAGGGGCAAGGGTGCAGGCCAACTTTTATTCCAAAAAGAGCAGCTTCCCAGTGAGCATGCTGCAACTGGTAGCACTGCCCCTCCTTTGTGGAGGCTTCCAGTGTCTTGGCTCTGATCTGTTCTTCTTTAATGGCAACAAGTTTTAACCTGGCGATGACCTGATCTACCAAGCACCCAAACCTCACCCTGACTTGCAGTAATTGCAAAGCTTGGGTCAAACATCATCAGGCTTGTTTTCACCTTGGCAAGCAGGTCGTTGTTACAGAGTGGAGCGTAACTCTCTGAGCACATTGCTGCCTTTCGTTCCCTGCTGTAAAAGCACAGGGTCATAGAATCATAGAGTGGTAAGGTTGGAAGGGACCTCAAGGATCATCTAGTTCCAATCCCCTGCCATAGGCAGGGACATCTCCCACTAGTACAGCTCACTCAAGGCCTCATCCAANCAAGCCTTCTGCCCCTGTCTGGTGGTGTAGGAAGAGAAAAGAAGCAACAGCACAATAGTCTGAGTGCAGTTGGCCTCAGGCTGGCTGCTGAAAATTTGTGATTAGTCCCAGTCCATCCCTTAGCCAGTGCTAACATTCCTGATCCAGACGGAGCTCTCTCCTTGGCATCAAATGGTGGCAGCAGAGCAGAGGGAGGGGAAATCCCTGGGATGTTTTCTCTCAGGGGTTTATTTTTAAGGTCCCTTCACAGAAGGTTTTCCAGCCACTGACGCAGCACCACGGTGTGTTCTGAAGGGATGGAGAGGCTGCGCTTGGCACGTGGAACCTCTGCCTGAGCAACTGAGTCCAGAAAGTCACTTTCTCTTGTCCCAAGTAACTGAACTCTGCCATCTGCTTCCCAGGTCTTGTACAACAGGCTGACCTAGAAAAGCGGACAAGCAGATGCGCCCAGCCTTAGCTGGGTGCTTTTTATGAGGAAGAAAAAGGCTTTTAGCAGTGCTCAGCACTTGCTATTCTTTTTTTCTTCCTCCCTGTCTCTCTCTCTCTGCCTCACACTCACTTTTTATTCTGAGTATTAGCCTCAGTTCCTGGAAGAGCCTAATTTTTGCAGTGCTTGGGTGGCAAATTTCCATATTCATTATTTTCCACCGCCAAAGGCTTGTAAGGAGAAGACAGAAAATATTCTGGGAGCAGAGGATGACAATCCTGTAGATGTCCTGCTAGAAATGCATGGACTTAAAACCTTTCATCCATTGCAGATAATCTGATCACTTCCAACCAGTCTGAGTTTGTGTGGATTTGGAATCCTTGTTAGCTGTACCTGGCAGGACTGCCTGGTGATCGCCAGACACACAGCAAAGCAGCAGAAAGCACAGGTTTTCCAAACTGGAACTTAAAGCATCAGCTTAGAGGGTTTTTTTTTATGCCCATTCCTGCTGTGATGCCTGACTCAGTGTTGGCTGCTTGCACTTCTGGCATCCAAACGTGGTTACTTTATCACCCTGCAATTAGGTGTCTAGAAGTCCTGGAGCCTCTCTCAGGGCAGGGTTTCATATTTGCTGCAGGAGCAAAGCTCCCAGTGGCACATGGCTTAGTGGGTATGGTGGTGTTGGTTTGACAGTTGGACATGATGATCTTAGAGATCTTGTCCAGCCTTAATGGCTCTGCAATTCTATGTTTAAGTTCTGGTCATGAGTAGAGAGCATCCAGTGGCTCATTGGCTTCAAGACTTTAATTGTGTTTGGACTAAGCCTGCTCAGAAGCAGGGTGAGGAGCCAAATGGGTCAGTCTTTTTGAGGCAGAGTATCATGAACCAAGACCAAGATAGATAGATTGGGATTGTTTAGTCTGGAGAAGAGGAGATTGAGGGGAGAGCTCATTGTGCTCTACAGCTCCCTGAAAGGAGGTTGTAGTGAGGTGGAGGTTGGTCTCTTCTCTCTAGTGTCTCTAGGCTAAGAGGAAAGGGCTTGAAACTCTGCTGGGGAGGTTTAGGTTGGATTAGGAAAAAAAAAATCTTTATTCGGAGTGCTCAGGCATTGGAACAGGCTGCCCAGGGAGGTGGTGGAGTCTTCATCCCTGGAGGTGTTCAAGAAACCTGTGGATGTGGCACTCTGGGACATGGTTTAATGGCCACAGTGGAGTCAATGATCTTAGAGGTATTTTCCAACCAAAACAATTCTACCCTTTTATGTGTGTGTGTTCCCTCTGACCAGTACTTTGCTTTCTTCTCCACAGATTATGCCACAGTCCTGTGCCAGAAACTGATGGAAGTGGTTCCACAGGAATCCTAAGCAGAAGCAGAGACACTCAGCTCGAGGAAACGCACAACACTGTTTTGAGATGACACAAGGAGAAAATGCTTCTGACCCCCCATAAATGAAACCTAGGCACTGGAGCACCCCCTTGGAGCCACTTCGTGTCTGACACCAAGCCTCTGGCTCTGCCTTGTCTCCTTCAGCCCCTCCATCACCACCCTGTAACCTGGCAGATGAGCGACCCTGCAGTGAGAAGTTCTTGGTACGAAGGTGGGCCAAGAGGAGAAATTCCTGCTGCCAGCTTCAGAGGGATGCTGCCTGTCCAGCAGCAGCAAGTCTCATCAGCATCTGTGTGTGTATGTGGTCCTGAGGGCTGTGCTTTAATTCTGTGTAGGCTGACTTGATTTAGGTCTGGGATATTCCAGATGACACTAAATGAGCCCAGTTTGAGTGTTGCCAGCTATACAAACATGCCTGTGCCTGGAGCTATGACTGTCACAGAGCTGCAGGGTGGTCCACCTGGCCCCTGCCTTAGCTGGTCAAGGAGAGGTGGTTGGGAAGCAAAGGTTGGCTGATGTTGGCTCACACACACACAAACTCATACCAAAATACATGCTGCTGGATGCTTTGGACTGTCCACTAGCAGTGACTTAGATGAGACAAGGCAGAGCAGAATTAGTGTCAGAGAAATGATGTGGGGAGGCCTCATCTGACCTTCACTGCATTCCTGACTAGAGCACCTGGTGCCCCTGCCACTACCTGGCTTGCAACTCTCAGATCCAAGCCATCTCCCTGCTATTGAGCCAGTCCTCTGGAATGCTCTTCACCAGAACGCCCATCCATGGCCCTGTGACTCAGCCCTGAGGCAGGTGCAAGCCTGAGGGTGGAATTCCTCCTGAGAAACCCAGGGAATTGCAATAAGCAGAGGGCCAAGTCCTCAGCTTGCTCAATCCATGTTTTTCTGTAGATAAGCTCTTGACCAGCATGGAATGAGCAGGATCATGCTCTCTAGATGACCCTGTTCATTGCCCACAGTATGCCTCATGTTCTGCCCCCAATCCATTTGCAAAGAGGAAATGAGGGGGCTGGGATTTACTTGGCTCGCTCCCTGTGGTCTCTCTCTGCATTGCCTGTCACTATGCCCTGCATTATGCCATGCAGGGGAGATGGGACCAGCTGGGTCTGGGGGTGTAGAAAGGGGCAGATGTTTAATCTTGATCTGCTGTAGATGGTCTGGTTTGCTTTAAGAAGCAGAACCTGGGGCCTGGTCCCTCCTAGTGCAAAACTGCAGCATCAGGTTTGGCTTGTTGAGATTCCCCCCTCAGCATCCATTCAGGGAATGGTCTTGGAGCACAAACCAGAATCCACATGTGGAATCTTGGTTTGCTGTTGTGGTGCAGTCCCATCCCCTGGGCCCACCCACAATTCCTCTAGTTCCCAAGTAGTCAGAACCATCCCCTTAGGACATGTTACTTTATGTGGTCAAAAGTGTCACCTTTGCAGCAAAACTGCAGCTCTTGAACATCTTGCTCATCGTGCCTCTGCGCTTCAGGTGATAGTTGGAAATCAAAAGCATCTTGTCCTCACAAGTGAGCTTCGTTCTCTGCTGCAGATCTTCTTTGTGCTTGTGCTTTGTGCAAATGGGTTGTTGAGCTACTTTTTCTCCTCAGTATTTCTGTCAGCTAAGCTATTGGGAAGCCAGGATCCTCCAAGAGCTACAGCTTTCTCCTGGCTTCTCCTCATTGCGTAGGGTTATGTTGGGTGACCTGGCATCAAGGACACCAATGGTACTAGCTGATGCTTTGTCCTTTGAGGAAGTTCTTTAACCACAAGAAGTGTGTTAGAGCAGGTGGCAAACTCTCTTCTGGCATCTGTGACAATGACTGTGGCCATGTCTACGTGCAGCTCTTAGCTACTGCTTCACCAACTGCACGTCTGCTTGGAGGCAGTGCAGGAGGAGTAGGTGAGACAATCATCACACTGAAAACATTTGCTGTCAGGTGGCTTATTCAATGGCAGCTTAGTGCAGAGATACCCAAGCCAGCTCAGGTGCTGCTTTAGCTGTGTTAGTGTTGAGCTCTCCTGGAGCTGAGTCAGCCTGCAGCTGGTTTGGGTGTATCTACAGTGCAGAAGGACCCAAAGTTTATGGCCAGTGCCTGGCTCTTCAGGGACCTATGTGCAATGAATTGGAGCATCTCAGATCCAGTGCCTGCAGAGAGGCATTTGCATAAATAAGGTCATGCACCATAAAACCTGAACTCAATTTGTTGAATCCTTCCAGCTGAAGGCTGAGAAGTTTGGGGCAGAGTTGTGATGGGAAATCTCTGCTTATGCTGGACCTGATTGATGGAGAGAGAGCCTCTGCCTGTTTTCTTCCACCTGATCTGCAGATTTTTGGCTCTTGGACATTAGGATGAAGTTCTTTACTATGAGGTTGGTGGAACACAGGTCACCCAGGGAGATGGTGGAGGCCCCATCCCTAGAGATATTCAGGGTCAGGCTTGATGGGGCTCTGAGCAACCTGCTCTGGTTAAAGATGTCCCAGGTTACTGCAGGGGAGCTGAAGGTCCCTTCTAACCCACCCCATTGGATGATTCTATAGTGGTCTGTGGGCCAGCTTCCTGCAGGATTTGGTGTAAGGGCTCCCAGTGCTAACACACACCAGCAGAATTCCTTGGGATGCAAAGGAATGGGATTTTAACTCACAACCAGCTCAACCCAATGTCCAGTCCAGTCCTCAGAGCTCAGAAATGGGCCCAAATCTCCCAAAGGCTTTTGGGGTTGACTGGTTTGGACACATCTGAATGACTCCCATCAGTGGTGAAGACCATCACTACCCAATACCCTCTTGGTGAACCTTGCACACTGGTTTTTAAAGAGGAGACGTCACACTGCGAAGTTGTTTGGGTTTTTTTCTTTTTTTAATTAATTAACAGATCTTAATTAAATCCTTAACTGGCTTGCTTGCTTTTTATGGATTTCCATGGGTTTTCATTTGCTGCTCTCTGGTACTAACCTACTGGCTCTGGGGTAGATACCACCTGTGTCATGGTGATCTTGCCAGTGCCTCCCTGACAGCAGAGGTGTAGGAAGCAACTGAACCAGGTACCAGCACAGAATGACAACAATGTTGAATTTGCTGAGCCACAGCTTGCATCTCAATGTTCACCTTTCCAAAACATGATTTCTTTTACCCCTGATTCGTTGACCCTGATAGTTCCCTCTACAACTCCCCGAAAGGAGGTCGGAGTGAGGTGCGGGTTGGTCTTTTCTCCCTATAATCAAGTGATAGAACAAGAGGAAATGGCCTCAAGTTGCACCAGGGGAGGTTTATGTTAGATGTTAGGAACAATTTCTGTACAGAAAGAGTGGTCAGGCCTTGGAACAGGCTGCTCAGGGAGGTGGTGGAGTCACCATACCTGGAAGTATTAAAAAATGTGTAGACAGGGCACTTCAGGACGTGGTTTAATAGCCATGGTGGTGTCAGATCAGCAATTGGACCTGTCGATCTCAAAGGTCTTTTCCAACCAAAACAATTCTGTGATTCTCCTCCATCAGCATTTGGTGACATGGCTGTAAGCTGTTGGATTAGGGAGATGAGGAGTAAAGGAGTAAAAGTGAGCTTCATTTTATAAAGCAAACACAAAGTCATCTCTCCAGTGGGTGGAACTGCTGCTAACAGCATCTGCTGTCCAGCACCACAGCTCGGAGCTCAGATCAGCAGCCCACAGTGGTGCTGCCCTCAGGGGCTTGCCATGTGCAGCTGGATTTTTGTACATCCTCCCATGAAAGATCTCCCTGCTGCCTGCTTCCCTCAGTTGTGGAGTGTAGACATGTCCTAGAGGGTGAGTGGAGTAACACAGACCTCACAGAAAATTTCTCATAGCTGCCAGTCCTGGATGTGGGAATTTTCTGTTGTTTCTCTGTTTGCTTCTGCTCTTTGGAGCCCATGATCAGGTCATGCCTGTTGTGACCCACCACAGCAGATAAACCCTTCCCACAAAGGACACTCACAAGTGCAATGACTGTGAGTTTGCTTTCCTCAACAGTAGCTGCAGTTAACAAGGCACCACATGGATGTGCTTCATGTGACAGTGTTCTCCAGGAGCAAGCAGAGAGGCCACGTCAATGGAATTACAGAGGCATTTAGGTTGGAGAAGACCTTTAGGATCATGGAGTATTTCTGCAAGCCATGGTTGTGCTGCAGTTATCCCTTGGCCCTTGTACCAATCCCCCTTTCAGTTACCCCTCTTTTTACCTCTTTTTCAAGTGTTCAGGCTGCCAGCAGTCCCTTGCTGGGGATGCTGATGGAGCAGGGTCCTGCAGGGACTGCTGAAGCATGGGGCACACAGAGCCAGGTGCTTCCTCACCCACTGGGTTCCTCTTTCTGAATGAGAAACCTTCTTCCCAACTGAGGGGGGAACCAGCCCTGCAAAACACTCCCCCTCAAAATCTTGGGGGGATTTAAGTCATCCTGGGTGAATTCTTTATTTTGTTTTCCTTACTTTATGTTCATTTCCTGCAGGATCTGCAGTGTTTCCCCTCTCAGACACCCTGTTCTGGTAAACATGCTTCTGTTTTTGGTGGCACCCTCTGTGGATACAGAGTTCAAAGGGGCTCTGTCACTGTGAACAAACTTTAAAGACCCTTCAACTGGATTAAAACTCAAAAGAAGTAGCTTTGTTGTTCTCCAAGCCTTCTCCTTGTGGGTGGCTCAGGCAGGGAGAATAAATTGGGCCCCTTCACGGGCTCCTCTGCTGTGAGTCTGCTCAAGGGCAGAGCGCTTGAGAGGCAGCAGCATTGCAGCCGAGCTCTTCCCGTGGCCACCACTTCCTAACCATGCAGAGATGTTTGCAGTGGCAGAGTCACAGGCTGGCTGCAGGGAAGGGCAAGGAAAGGCTTCCTCTCAGCCTGGGAAGGAGCCTGAGCCTTCAGCTGAGGCTGCAGTGTTCAGGGGCTTTAATAAGAAATAAGAAAATAGAAGGGAACAGCCAAATGCTGTCATTATGCAATACTGCGGCTGTCTGGGGCTCCTCTCGTGGGGTGCCAGCTTTCCCATCAACTGGCTGCACAACTCCACTTCCAGTGACATCAAAGGGGAAGATGATGTTGGCCTTTGAGAAAGGGCTGGAACAAAACTTCCTCCTGGAGCTTGGGAAAGGGCAACCCAGGGCTGAAATGGCTCCGATTTCCCCTGGGGCTCAGATTGAGGCCTGCTGGCCGGCGCCATGACCTCGTCAGAGCCCTATGGACTGAATCACAGCTTTGTGCCAGCCCTGGGCCATCTCCATGAGCATCCCCAGCTGCCTGGCTGGAGCCAGCAGCACTTGGCTGCCAACCAGGGATTGCGACAGGCGGCTCCCTGAGGCGATGGCAACCTGCTCCCACGCCGGGCACCTTCCCTGTGCCAGGGCATCAGCAAGACCTCAGCATTCAGGGGTGCTCAAGGGGCTCTCCAGTTCTGGTGGCTTCCTGAGCTGCAGCCAGACAGCCTTTTGCTGGTTCTATCTGTACCTGAGTAGTTTCTGCCCAGTTTACGTGGTCCAAACTGGAACTAGCAGCTGGGCTGAGCTGGTGCTGGGTGTCAAAGCCAAGTGTAGTTCAGCTGCAGGTAGGAAGTGTGGCTTGGATTGGGTCACTCTGAAGGAACCCATGTCCAGAGGATCCTTTCTTTGCTCTTAGCCCCTGTTCCTTGTGTGAGAAGGGGTGTGGCTTCCTCCAGCTGTTGAAGTGTTAATGAGGAGAGGGAAGAAAAAAAAAAAAGGTATTTTTTTAAATCTTTAATTAATTTTTAAATGGCCTCAAAGAGACTTTATAGCTACACATAAATTGTCCCCTCTGGGTGACATCCATCCTGGCTCAGGGGCTCAGCAAGCGCTCGCGGGATGCGGTGCTGCAGGGCCTGGCTGCGGCTCCTGCGCTGGGACGAACGCCTCACTTTGGGGGGCGGGGAAAAAGCCTTATTTGTTCAGAGGACAGGGTGAGGTCTGTGTTCCACCTAAATCCTTGCAAAGGCAGAGTTTTTAGTGGTACCCAGACCTTGCACCACTGGCCTGTGGGACAAGAGGAGGGTGGAGTTCACTGCTGACTTTCAGAGCCACCTTTCTTCTAAAGTCTGTTGGGTTTGTTTAGTTTTTTGGGTTTTGTTTGTTTTTTTTAAACACCTAGGGGAAGAAAAAAAAGATATTAACAGACCTGATTGAGCATTTTGTTACGTTTGGTTGCTTTAAAAAAAAAATATTTTACTAATTTAAATGTTGCTGTAGATGACATTCTATTTATTTTAAGGGGTTAAATATCTTTTAGTCTTAATACTTCTGCAGTCGGCGCTGTCTCTCTGCGACGTTTGTGGTCCTGTCCACACAGCTGCTCCACTACTGACCAAGTGCTGGTCAGCCACTAGTAACTGAATCAAATTGCCTTGTAAACCAAGATGTCTCTTGCAAAGTCTGTTTTGGGTTGTTGTTTTTTTCTAGTATTTCTTGATCCTTTTACGTCTGTGGTTAACAAATCTGTTACATGTTTGGGTTGTTCTATGTTTTTGGGTTACTGTTTTGTTTTTTTAACAAAGAAAGCTGGATTACAACTCTTGTGTTGCTGGTTTTTGCCTCTCAAACTTTTCACGCTGCGAAAGCTCACCTGGTTTTATCCCACAGCCAGCACCTCACCCCTAGGTTTCCAATTGTTCCTCTTCCCACCCTCCTCTTTGGAAATCTAGTTACCATTTCTGGGTGTTAAAACTAAGAGAATGTCCCTATGGGGACAGGCTGCAAAAGTTGAGGCTGTTCAGCCTGGAGAAAAGAAGGCTCTAGGGAGACCTTAGAGCAGCCTTCCAGTACCTGAAAGGGGCCCACAAGAAAGCTGGGAGCTGGCAATCAGGATGCTGGTGCAGTTAAAGGGTCCAGGAGTAGCCCAGACTGGTTGCAAGAAGATGCTGTAGAGGCTACAATGAGCAGAGATGGAGAAGAGCATCCTGGGGAGAGATAGGCAACTTTCACAGAGGGAGCTAAGTCCTCAGAGAGGGCTAAGCTTGCAGTGCCTTTTGAGTTTCAACAGGCTCAAATCTCTCTGTGCTTCCCATGGGATTTGAAGGAAGGCATTAATCTTGGTAATAATTGCTTGGGAGAGGAAAAGCACTGGCAGAAGCAAATAGTGGAGGGAGATGGCCTGCAGGGCCTGCATGTGGGTGATCTTTTGGTTCGTGCCAGTTCAGCACACACCACCTGGAAAAGGAGATGGACATGGGTGACAAAGTCTCGTGGAATACAAAGCTGGTTGCAGTGGGGAATCTGCTGGCAAGGCAATGAAACAGCAGGTGAGAAGTGTTAGGAAGTGAGAATGAAAAGGAAAACTTGCAGCGACGCTTTCATGTCACTCCATGTGCCTGTCCTGAAGCCTGAGCTGGTCCCAGCACCCTGCCCGGGGCTGGGGAAGAGAGAACAGGAGAGGACTCCATGGAGTGAGGGCTCAGGCGGGTGGCCAGAAACAAAGGCAGGAAGTGTCTTCTCCCACAGCAGCATTAAATCATGTGCCTGGTGTCAGGGGATGTTGTTGAGACAACTTTTATGTGCACACTGAAGTTCAAAAAGGTCTCAGACAAAAGGGTTTGTTATTATCTGCAGGAGCTCTGCTGCAGCCTCTGTCTCGAGGAGCCCTAGGCTGAGTTTAAGGCTGGGATCAGACCCCATGTTCCATGTGAGTTTGCCCACTGATGGCTGCTGGAGATGTGTTCTTTAGACCGTGTGTTGACTCTTGGCTTCACCTCTGTTGTCCTTTGGTTTGGTGTCACTGCACCAGCCATGCCTTTGTGCCTGGAGGATGAACATCAATTCATCAACTGTGGTAAAGGAAGCCTTCTGCTGGACTTTGCCCATGAAGGACTCGCTGTGTGGGAGCCACATGTGGACCCAGCACGGTCTCAAGGCAGCACCAAGCTGTCTAGACACATCTCCCCAGCTTCAGTCTTGTGGCTGTTGACCTTTTGTCCCAACAGCTGGAGGTTGCAGTGGTGGTGGGAGTGGGCAAGTGTGGGAACACAGCCCTTCAGGAGGACACGCAGGCAGCAAGAGTGACAGACTTCCACCCTCAAACCCCAAACATGGCTTTTGTCTCCCCAAACCCAGGAGTGCCTCTGTGAGCAGCACAGAGCAGGGGTGGGTCTGCCACCAAGGAAGGGCAAACCTTCAGCAGGCAGAAAGGTCTCTGCAGAGTGGAGGCAAGCCCAGCACAAAGCAGTAAACCCCTTGTTTATGGAGGACTGGTGTGAGAGACAAAAGGGTCTAAGTATGCTTGGGTTGGGAAGAAGCCACAGGGGGTGGGGAGTGACACAGGCTGGGAACTGCTTGAAGGGTGCAAACAGCAATGAAAGGAGGGTGGCTAGAAGTGGGGCTGAAACAGAAATGAATGCTCCAAAAACAAGACACAGGGGTGGGGAAATTCAATGAGAGGAGAACCGATGCTGACAAACTTCCCTGCAGCGAAGTACAGCCAACAAAATATTGCCCCCTTAATATTGGAGCAAGGGAAGTTCTGCTTGGACATCTGTTTTATTTCTAACAGGAGATGATGTGATTTCACCTGTGGTACAACAGCTGTGAAGTTAAAGGTGTCTCTTCAGAACATGCTGCTCTGTCCTGGTTTTGCTGGAGACCTGCTGAGGTACTGGAGCCCAATGCACTGGGTTTATGGAGGAGTGGGTGTTGTAGGTCTTCAGTGAACCCTTAAATATCAGACTTCAAAACCTAGCAGAGGGGTTTTGCAGACACCAATAAGAGATTTTCTGCTGAATGTTTACTGAATGTGCAAGTGTTCTGCCTATCTGGACTCTATCCCCCCCACTCAGCAAAGAAAGCAGAGAAGATGGTGGTATGTTCAGGAAGGGCATGGAAAGTTGAGCTCTCTGCCAGCCAGCCACCGTCATGTCTGGGTTTGCCTTGGTTTCCCCAGCTGTGAAGGATCTTGCCCACCAGAACAGATGAAAAGCTCTGTCTGAATCAGGCAGGGCAGTAAGTGCTGGGAATTCCCTTGGTCTTCATCCAAGGGAAGAGGCCTTGAGCAGCTCAGTCTAGTTGAGAGGTGTCCCTGCTCAAGACAGGGAATCATAGAATCATAGAATGGTAAGGTTGGAAGGGACCTCAAGGATCATCTAGTTCCAACAACCTGCCATAGGCAGGGACACCTCCCACTAGTACAGCTCACTCAAGGACTCGTCCAACCTGGCCTTGAACACCTCTAGAGAAGGAGCAGCCACAACCTCCCTGGGCAACCTGTGCCAGGGCAACCACCCTCACTGCAAAGAACTCCCTCCTAACATCCAGTCTAAATCTCCCCTCTACCAGTTTAAACCCACTGCCCCTTTTCCTGTCATTGCAAGTCCTTGTCAGTAGTCCCTCCCCAGCCTTCCTGTAGCCCCCTTCAGATNGTTGGAGATTGGAGTAGTTGATCTCTAAGGTCCTTGCCAAACTAAGCCCTTCTATGATACCATGATTTGAATCTCTACATCTAATTATAGACTAGAGAAGCATGAAAAGACAATTCCTGTGGCCTGAGCTTTTCTTTCCTGATGTAACTAACTTGTCCTCCAGATACTGTCCTTCTGGGGCCACCGTGCATGGTCACATGAAGAGTTCTGCCAGCACCCTGTCCTCACGAGTCAGCTTGCAGTCCAGGCTTTTTGGAGCAGAAAATGTATCTGTTGCCTTAGTCTTGTTAAATACGTGCCTGGGGGAGCTTGTCCTTGGCTCTGGGTTAGCTGAAAGCACTTTCAGCACCATCCACTTCCCTACCACCAGCCGTGGCAGCAGTGGTGGCTGGCAAAGAGCTGAGCAGCAGCTCAGTTTGGCTGGAGCAGAGGAAGGATGCTGGGGACAGGAACAGTGCCCGAGACAACAGAAGCAGGCAGGATGACAGATTGTGTAAGAAAAATAATTCTTGGTTTGTATTAAGAGCTCTTTTCAACACCTCCTTTTGACTCCCATTCCCTACCTGCCCTTTACAGCCAGGGGAATAAACACTGAAACCATCCAGCTTGAGGATCCTATTCTGCTCCTCCAGCTCCTCTACATGGGTTGTCCTCTACCTGGAGAAGAGAAGGCTTCCAGGGGACTTTCTTGTGTCCTATCAGTACTGAGAAGAACTCAGAACTGAGAAGAAAGTTAGGAACAAACATTTCAGCAGATCTTGTTGTGACAGGACAAGGGGTAGTGGTTTGAAATTGAAAAGGGAGATTTAGAGTAAAGTAAAGGAAGACATTTACACTGAGGGTGGTGAGACCTTGGCCCATGTTGCCAGAGAAGTGGGAGACACCTCATGCCTGGAACCATTCCAGGCCAGGTTGTCTGGGGCTCTGCCCTAGTTGCAGATGTCCCTGCTGACTGTGTGGGGGTTGGACTAGATGGCCTCTTCCAACCCAAACCATTCTAGGATTCTATGAGCTTACAATCACTTGTCCCTGTGTCCTTCAGAATTAGAACACATCACTGGCAGTGGCAGGCACACACAGAGGTTACAAAGCAGCTTCAGTGTGTAGGGATACATTTGTCCATGGCTGCCTTCAAGCAAGACCAGTAGAAGGTCTTTATATGTGCTCTGCAACCACCATACCAGTTGGACTCAAATGATTAAAGTTCTTTTCCAGCCTGCACCATTCTCTGATTTTCTGTCTGTACATCCTGCTGGGCTCTTTGTACAATTCCAGGCAAGCTTTGAGCAGGGTATCATCAAAGGCCTTTACAGACTTGTGGAGATGAGGTACTGTCTGTAACAGCATAAAGTTATGAATCTTACAGCATCCAGAGCAGTCAGCAGAATCATCAGCAGAAGGGGCAATAAGAGGCACAGGGCTTCATGCATGCCAGGGGCCGTGAGCGGTGGCAGGGATGTGGCAACCTGCCTGTACAAACCCTGCAAGCACAACTACCCCGTGGGACTATCAGTGTGTTCTCCACTTTGGACCAGTTTTCTGGCTGGGTTGGTCAACACCTCCAGGAGCCTGGCTCTGGATTTCAGTGAGGTCATTGATGCTCTAACTTGCCTGGGAAAAGCATGGGCTCCCCCCTCTCCCCCTGCAGCTCCTCGCCTTGCGCAAGCGCTGCGTGCTGCAAGGGCAGGAGAGCAGGTCCTGAGCCCTTGGCTTTGCAGAGCTCATAAATCAGCTCCTGGCATCTCAGGTATTTATGGGGTTTTGGTGGTGCAATGAGCTGCACGGAGGTGCTGGTGCATGTTGTATCTGAGAGCAGCCATGCTGCAGAGTCACCAGACCAGCTAAAAGAAGGCAAGCCCGGTGTCTGGAGGGGATGTGTTACCTCTGCCAGCAGCAGGGTGGGTGGGGAAGCTCACAGGGTCACAGGATGTCAGGGGTTGGAAGGGACCCAGAGATCATCGAGTCCAACCCCCCTGCCAGAGCACAGGTCACAGAGGAACACATCCAGATAGGCCTTGAAAGTCCCNTCCTGCTCACTCAATAGGGACTAAAGCTTTGCAAAACCTCTGTGTGATAAAGAATATGCAAAGCATATTTGGGCCTGCAGGGACTTGAAATCAGGTTGCTGCTGGCCCTGGCTTTCATTAACCAAAAGGCAGCAGAGCAATTGCACATGGATAACAAAACCAACAGCACAGAAAATCTTTCTACGTTGAGTCTTGAGAAAATCAAGCTGAACATTTTGTGTTGTGCCAACAGCAGTTGGCCATGGGCAGATCTGGCCCACCAAAGATGGAGAGTCCTAGAATGGTTTGGGCTGGAAGAGACCTTTAAAGGCCATCTAGTCCAACCCCCCATGCAGTCAGCAGGGACATCTGCAACTAGAGCAGGTTACTCTGAGCCCCAAACAGCCTGACCTGGAATGGTTCCAGGCATAGTGCATCTCCCACCTCTCTGGCAACCTGGGCCAGGGTCTCACCACCCTCAGCACAAAAAATGTCTCCCTTCTATCCAGTCTGAATCTCCCTCTTTTAGTTCAAACCATCATCCCTTGTCTTGTCACAACAGGACCTGCTAAAAAGTTTGTCTCCAGCTTTCAAATCAGCCCCTTTACCTTCTGAAAGGCCACAAGGTCCTTCTTATTGCAAGGAGCTCATTTTGCAGCTGGACTGAAGGGGATGCCCAGACTTGGCAGTGCCCCCTGTCCTGTCCCTCTGTCAGGTACCCCTGAAAGCTGCCTGCAGGTCACTGAGACATGGGCACTGCTGGGAGGGACCTGGCTGGATTAAAAAGGTACCATGTGCCACAGAGATGCACAGGGAACATACTTTGGTGACCACAAGCTGCTTGAAAGACTGAGAGATCTGGGCTTGTTTAGTCTTGAGAGGGCTGAGAGGGAATCTTAATGGACATCTATAAACACCTGAGGGGTGGATGTCAAGATGAAGGTGCCAGTCTCTTTTTTGGTGGTGCCCAGTAACAGGACAAGGAACAACAGATAGAAGTCAGAACACAGAAGGTTCCACTTCAACATGAGACAATTCTTTGTGGGGAGGGTGATGGAGCAGTTGGTGCAGGCTGCCCAGTGAGGCTTTGGAGTCTCCTCTGGAGACATTCAAAACCCTCCTGGATGTGTTCCTGTGCAGCCTGCCCTAGGTGATCCTGCTTTGGCAGGGGTGTTGGACTCGATGATCTCTGGAGGTCCTTTCCAACTCCTCCCATTCTGTGATTCTGTGACATGCTGGGCAGTGCCACCTTTTCACCGCTTCACTCTTTGAAGTCAGCTGGTCGTTTGGAACTTTAAAAGATCTTCCAGATGTCCTGATGATCTCCAGGAATTGCAGGGCTGGGAGTGCTCATGGCAGGCTGAGCTCCCTGCTGTTAACTGCAGCCTCCTAAACGGCAGCTGCCATCTGTCCGTCCGTCCATCCGCAGCTCCGCTCCTGCTAAATGGGTCTGAGCTATTTGCCAGCACTGTGTTTGCATTAGGAAAAGCAAAACAAATATCCCAGGCTGACAGAGTTGCTGGAAATGGTCTTTCCACCACGTAAAGAGTTTAAGCCCTCACATGACACGTTGGGTTGTGCAATTACTGCAGAAGTCAGCAGTGGCTCCAGACAGCCTGGTCACAGGGGGAGAGCAGCAACCCGAGAGAGCAGCAGAAGAGAAGGGTCTGGGCTGAGGAGTGCTAATTGGACAATCCTTCCGTGGGGGGAGAAAATAATTGCTTCAAAAGATAAACGTCAGTTCCTGAAGGAAAGCTATTTAAAGCCACAGCAATCCCAGTGCAGATCACTAACCAAAAATTGCTGTTGCTGGTCACATTTTTTTTTTCTTTAGAAGATACATTTGGGGATGGAAAAATCCTTCTGGTGCTTGTTTGTGTTTGTTTTCTTCATATGCCTCTAAGATTTTCTAGAAAAAAAGACAGGAGCCTGCTATTACCTACTCAGAAAGCTTGCAAGCCTCAAACCCCTCTAGTTGTTCTTCAGGTTCCATGCTTAATTAAAATGAACACAGAATCCCAGCATGGATTCCCAGGGGTTGTAAGGGACCTCTGGGGACCATCTAGCCCAGCCTCTCTGCAGGGTCACCCACAGCAGCTTGCCCTGGATCACAATGTCCAGGTGGGCTTGGAATCTCTCCAGAGGAGACTCCACTACCTCTCTGAGCAGCCTGCTCCAGGGCTCCAGCACCCTCACAGCAAAGTTTCTCCTCATTTTCAGAAGGAACCTCCTGGGTTCCAGTTTGTTCTGTCACTGGGCACCAATTAAAAGAGTCTGGGCTCTCTCTGGTGGTTCCCTGTCTCTCTAGAACTGCAGAGCCAAGAACTGGACCCAGTACTCCAGATGTGGCCTTACCAGTGCAGAGTAGAGGGAGAGAAGAATCTCCCTTCACCTGCTGGCCACACTGTTCTCCATGCTCCCCAGGAGACCATTTACCTTTCTGGCCATTTGGGCACATTGCTGACTCATGAGCAATCTGTTGTACCCCAGCACTCCCAGGTCCTCTCTACAGAGCTGCTTCCCAGCAGGTCAGTCTCTCACTTGTATGGGTGCAGAGGTTTATTCCTCCTCATGGGCAGGACCCTGCATTTGCCCTCGCTGACCTTCTTGAGGTCCCCCTCTGCCCAGCTCTCCAGCCTGGTCAGGTCTCTCTGGACAGCACAGCCTGAGGAGGTGTCAGCCACTCCTCCCAGTTAATACTTTAAATTAAAAACCAGAAAACTTAAGCAAAAATAATCTATTTTGTAGCACCCCACAGGGTTTCTGAGCAGGTGCTGTTTCTGCTGAGCCGGAAGCTTTGCCTCTCTTCATCATTAAACCAAATCTGAGAGCCTCCTGCACTCAACTCAAATGGGATAACCCCCAAAATCTTGCAAAATATTCTCTGTGGAATTTTCTTCTCACTGTGTGTACCAAACACCATCTGGATTTCTTCCCTGCCCTCAGCACAGAAAAATAAGCCTGTAAAACCACTTTTATGCCTGCCTAACTCTGGCCAGGGCCTCTTCAGTGTCTGATGCAAGACCCTATCAAGGGCTGTTGCATCAGAAGAAAACAGCAGGACCCATTTTACAGCCTGCAGGGTGGGAAAGTACCCACAGACACAGGAAGGGCTCTGCTTCCTTCCTCACAGGAGGCTCTATCTTCCTTTCTCTTTTTTTTCTCTTCAGGAAAGGAGCCTTATTCTCAAGTCAGAGAGGCTGTAACAGTGCCTCAGAAATGGGATGACCTGCCACAGAATGAGAAACTTTCATGGCAGCTACTGGTGATTTCACCTCCTTCTTGTTGTGGCCTGTTCTCCTCTGCCTGCTGGGCAAAAGGCAGCAGCCTGGGAGCTTTTGGGTGCTGCAGCCAGCTGGGCTGATTCACACAGGAGGTTGGAAGGACACTTTCCTTTGGCTCTTCTTGCTCTTATTAAATGGATTCCAGCCTATCTGTGGAGCTGCACAGCCTGCTCCCTGTGCCATAGTGTCTCAGGCACAGGTCCTGGGGCAAGGTCTGTGTTGATATTTCAGGGTGGTTTGTTCCACAAGCTGCAAGGGTTGACCTGTTGCATTCTCACCCCTGAAACCCTGCCGGGATGGGGAGCTGCAAGCAGCAACCCAGAGCAGCTGCATGTTAGAACCTTCTCAGGGCCTGTGTTGGAAATAAACCACAGACATGAAGGAAAATCCTCTCTCATCCACCTCTGAGAAAATGTCACAGAGATGAAAGGATAAAACTAATCTCAAGGCTGGTTAGCTCCAGCCAGGTGTGATGGAACCAGGGATTGGGACCCAGAGACAAAGAGGGAAAATAACCTGGAATGAAAAAGGGATCTTGATCCTGCGTTAGATCAAAGAACAAAAGGCATGTTAGGAAGAGCTTCCCTGTTGGGCACATGGCTTGGTGGTGGGGCAGGAAGAAAAGCTGGCAATCCCCTTCTGTACAAATAACCCCAAAGGGGTGGCAGGAGGAATTGGGGGGGCACAACATTGCACTTTGGATTGCAGCACCTTGACACTTGAAGGGCTCTGGGTACTGCTGCTCAAAGGCTGACCCAAACTCCCTGCACTGTTTGGGTGATGTTCCCCAGGTTTGGGTGATGCTCCCCAGGTTTTCAGACTGTTGGAGTTGTCACCCAGAGCTAAAGGATTTTTCCCAGCTGGGCTTGGTGAGGTTCTCCTCGTGGCCTCGGGCGCAGGCTGTACTCAGCTCACTGCCTCTCCCCAACAAATAACCACTTGCTCGTTCCAACCCCACTGGCCTCCAGGTGCAGTGGAGAAAGGTGAGGGATTTGGTAGGAATGAGGAATCCCAGCACCAGCCCATGCCTGTCTCCAACTGAGCCCTTCGCCAGGCAAGTCTGTGCCTGGAGAGAGCTGCCAGCCTCTCCTGGTAGCTACCCTGAAGTTGAGAGCATCACCATGCATTTGTTTGATGGGACCAAATCCCACCGACAAAAAGCTGTGAGATGGCTCATGTCAGCTATCAGCTTTGTGCAGAAATGACCTTCTTGGACCTCTGCACCAGTGGTGTGGGACAGAAAGTCTCACTGACCAGTGTGGAGTGTGCCTCATCTTTATTTCATGGTGTCTTGAAATATCCATGCTCTTTTTCATGGACTGGCATCTCTCAGTGCCATCAATGAGCAGGAGGAGCCTGTCCATGGAGGCAGCAGAGGATGATGGACATCTTCTGCAGCTGATGTTGCACAGATACATCCTCTGTGTGCTCCTCTTCATGATGCCTATCTTGGTCTCTCACTCTGTACTTGCAGAAAAGGGAAGAGTGATTGTATTTAACCAGAACCAGCCCTTTGCAGGGGGCTATAACCCACTGCTGCTCACTGGCTGCTGGATGGACACCTTGGGCAAGAGAAACTGCACCAGAATTTGGGTCCTGTACCCCACCAGACCCAGGCACCCAGCCACCATTCTGTTTCCTGCCTTATGCTCCTCACCTCAGTCTCATAATGTGACAGTTCATCATAGAATCATAGAATGGTAAGGTTGGAAGGGACCTCAAGGATCATCTAGTTCCAACCCCCTGCCACAGGCAGGGACACCTCCCACTAGTACAGGTCACTCANGAAGCTGTGCTGAGTGTCCACAGCCACCATAGAAACCCTGCGGAGACTGCCAAGCCCTGCCAGACAGTGCTGCAGACCAAGCAGCAGGTAGCAGAGTCAATATTGGTTTTCACCTAACTCTCAATATGCTTCATCAGCAGAGGGGATCATGCATGGTGTGTCAGACTGTTCCTCACGTGGTTATCTGTGTAACAAAGCTGTGCTTTCCATTCAAACAGCACAGGGGAAAAAAAGTCCATTGTGGTGTATCAGCGAGATCTGAGGCTTGCCTTCCTGTGTGACTCTCTCTTTTCTAGTAAGAGAAATGACATCATGGGCCAGAGAACCAGGATGGTTCTTTCCTAGAGAAAACAGAGCACTTCACAGAGACAGAAAAAACTGCTCACTTTCACTGGGATTGCTGCTTGAGGTTAAAATCCAAGCTTTTCTTTTCCAAAGACTCTGTGATGGATAGAGAGATATGGGACAATCACCTCCTACATCCCGTCTGTAAAAACAACCCCAAACACGTTCAGAAGTGGGTGTGATGGCACCTCTGAAACACTAAGTCATACTAATTGCTGGAGTTTGAATCTAGCCAAAGAGTCAATGCAAGAGAACACTATTGTGCGAGGTGGTGGGCTTTGCAGATGGTCTTCTGCTGGAGACAACAAAGAAAGTCTGATTGCATTTCATGGTCCTTAAATTGCTAATAATCTTTAGAGGGTCTGCTACACTTGTGGGGGTTCACAAGGGAGGCTGAGAAACAACTCAATGTAAATGCAATCATGAGCATGTCTCCTGTGTCTCCTGCCCCATGCATGGTTTCTGATATCCAGCAATGATGTCACAATCAACAAAATCACACCAAAGAGCAGACCCCACTACAGCACTGCCACACTCCAGCTCCCAAAGGCTAATGCTTTGGAACATTTCTACTCAGGAGAGTGTTTAATATACCCAAGTGTGCCTCTTGGAGCCATTGAGAGTGAACAAATGCTTTCTTTTCTTTTGCAAACCCACAAGGAATCCTGCCAGCGTCAGCGTTTCCTGAGGGTAAATGTTTAGCATGATAAGGGATGTATGGAATGATCTTTTATGGAGTGGCTAACAAAGCCAGACTGAACTGGAGCGGGAGAACACACCAAATCCCTTGCCAGTGCACGGCTCAGACTGGTAAAGCCCTGTCAAATCGAGGTGACAGCAGCAGGTACAGCAGTAAGTAGATAATCTGATCCCAAGAGCTGTCACAGCACTACCAGGAAAAGCAAATGCCAGTCGCTTCTGGAAAAACCTGCTCACCCACCAGCCCGGCCTCAGAGGGCTTTTGTCAAAGTAAACCAGAATTCATGTTGTTAATGTCACTCCTGTGGGGGCTGAGGTGGGCCAAAAGCAAGCACCAAGGGCCACTTCTTGTCCCATATCTCCTCAGATGTGAAAAATGTAGAAGTTGGGCATGGGAGAACAGTGACAAATGACTCATGCCCACTCTTGCCACAGGGCAGGTCACTGGCTCCAACCATCTATGGCCAGCACAGCCTCACAGGGTCTTAGACATGTTTTTGGCAGTTCCACACCCACCCCAGACCGTCTCATCTCATGTCTCACTCTCCTGGCAGTTACTGAATTTTCTCTAATGTCTAAATGAAACTTTTCTCTGCTGACATATAAATCTCCTCACCCTACCTGCCATGAGATTACTACAAGGTCTCCCCTTTGAGAGCAGGTGAGCCACCAAGACCAGGTAGATGTGCTCCCTTGTGAACCTGCAGAGGAAAACTGGTGCTTGAGAGCACTTGAATGAGAGCTTTGTACCCAGCCTGGTGACTGCAACAGAAGCCAGGTGAGATACTGAACTCTGCTCTGCCTTCATATTACTGGGATATCATTTGCCCCTAGTATTCCTTCTCCGTTAAAGTGAAACACTCCTCTAAAATACTCTGAGGTCCTGTGAGGAAGGGGTCTGTGATGGGAACTGAGTGCTGGCAGGGTGTTAATAGAGCACTGTTTTCAAGTGGAATTATGTCTGCCTGCTGAGGGACAGCAAACCCCCTGCAGGCTGAAGCCTTGGAGATGCCTCAATAGCCAACAACCAAGAGTGGGCTGCTCAGGCACCTCATGGCCCAAGTGTCTCTGGGTGAAATGAATGTGCTTGGGCTTGTTCTTAGGCAAACAAAACCATGGGATTAATACCGAGTCCCTGCTGGAACCACTTCCTTACTGCTGGAACACTTAATTACTGAGGATTTAAGCAGAGGGAGGCACTACCTGACTCTGTGAGAGATGGAGAAACTGAAATATAGAGGATTTCTTCACCTAAACAGCCTACGTTCACCTAAGTACATCGTGCTGCTCTTCTCCTCGCCTCCTGAAGTCTGGCCTTGGGCTCGGTTATCCGTTTGATACTAGCAAGAACTCTGCACCTCCGCAGATGATGCAACGCCTCAGCAGTTCTTGCACCATGATGCGGTGGGAGCCGGCTCAGGGCCCTTCTCTGCAGAGGAGCTGACATCTGGTGGGACACGAGAGCCATTACAAGTCTTACTACATCCCGGTCCGAGTTGCATCAGAACTAGAATCTGAACACCGGAGGCGCGGGGGAGGCTGTGTGCATAGTGGCAGGAGATTGAAAGGTATTTTTGGCTACTTTGCTCTTACGAGCAGCAAGACCTTTCCTGACCACAACCCCAGGTCTTTTGGGGGGTTCCCTTTACTCATTTTTCTACCTGCTTCACCTTTCCCCCCCCCCTTTTTTTTTCCACTTCTCTTTAGAAACAACGAAGTGGATTCAAAGGCACCCAGGGTGCTGTGACTGGGGCTGAGTCCCAAATACTGCACCTGGACCCAATCTCTCTACAAAGCCCTGACCCCAGAAGGAGATGAGTTGGGGACCTGCACACTGGTGCTGGCACTGGCATTTAAAAGAAGTGTGTCTGTGTCAATAAAAGAATGGGGAAATATCTAAACACGTTTATAAATAAAATGGGAATAAAGCAAAATAAGCCAAATGATCGATAAAGAAAAAGAGTTCCAGCTGGTAGCAGCCAGACTCCATCCCTGATATTGCGAACCCTCCTGTTTTAGTGAAGATTAAGCATCTCTAAAGAAGCTTAGGCAGCCTAATTAATGGTCCACTAGCCTAATTAGTGAAGATCCAGGACAGACATAAAAGCAGTCTAAGATTTCTGCTGTCTTATCACTGTTCTGGGAACCAGCATGCTGGCAGGAGCAGATTGATGGGGGCCAGTGTCACAGGGAGATGTGACAATAGCTGGACAGAGGTTTTCTGTGCAGCTGCTGGAGCATTTTAATCAGGAGCAGCTTCAAGGCTGGGCTGGTAAATACTGCTACGGCTCAGTGCCACCACAGACACTCTGCGCACTCAAAATGCCACCACCAGAGCTGCTGTGATGAAAGAACAGAGGCAAAGACCACTCCCCGCAGCAATCTGTGATGCCTGGAAAAGGACAGGCCAAAGAAGGCAGTGACACGTGCAGAACAATCTGGCTGCTCTACAAGGAAGTTTGCTGAGGCTCACTTGAAGAGCATGAAAATTGACGTTCCTCTAAGAGTGCTGTCCTCCTGTGCTCACTCACATACACCTGCATGCACCTGTGCTTGTGTTAAGTTAGCAAAACCTCCCTCTGACAGGAATTTGTGGATTCTGGCGCCTGCCAGCACGGTGGTGGAGTTGGAAAGGCACATTCAGTAAAGAGCAGAAGCAGATCTTTCTCACGTGGCAGCTGCTCTCGGGGAACAGCTGAATTAATTCAGCAGGCTTGTGCTGCTGGCTGGAGGAGAAGGTGTGTGCCCCACAAACAGGATCCCAGCGACCGGCACTCACTCGTCACCCTCCTAGGCAGTTTCAGCTGCTTTACACAAATGAGAAAGTACACATTGCTCCCAGCACGGGGCCACCCTTCAATGCTGCTCAGCCTTTCCACCCAGCCCTTCCCCGGGGAAGGTTCCTCTATCCCGTCTTTGAGGCAACAACTGGTACCCCTGTGCAAAATGACTTTATTGTTACACTTAGAGCTACCTCCCACAAATGAGCCTGACGTGAGGCTGAAGAGTGAAACATTGCAGCAGGAAATAAATATTAAAGCTTCCTGCTCTGTATCCGTGCCTCTAATCCTGGCTTTGTGAGGTAATTAATTATGAACCAAGCAAGCACAGCCAGGCTGGGCCAGCTTCACAATTTCAGTAGAGGGGCTCAGTTTGAAGTCAACCCCAAACTTACTATTTTAGGCATTGGCTGTTCATGTTGGTGCTGAAATGGAAGCACCTGCAGTGAAATCCAGAGCTCAGAGAGGGAAGAGGCACATTCATTTGCTCTGGCTCAGGGGTAGAGACATTCTTACTTATTTCCTGCAGCTCGGTGCTGAACTCAGGTGAGAATTTATTTTACCACATCTGTGATTTTTTTTTGTTTTTCCTCTTGGTGTTTTCTATGTATTAACTGAAGCTTTCATCTTATTTTTTGTTGGTTCTGATGCTAATAATTAGTGCTATTACACCACAGCGCTGTAACATCCTCATCTAGAATATGTGAGATTGATGCATTGCTATTAATGATCAGAAATGGGGGTCTCCAATCCACACTACTTTCTTGTCTTGCTTTTTTATACTGTCTCTGCAGTTTTCTTTTCAAAAGCTCAGCAGAATCCCCCTGGAATAGCAAAAGCAAGGGCTTTCACAGACTCACTGAGAACTTGTGGCTTCAAGTGTGACAGGTTGCTGATGGATTTAGATAGATGTCCCTTGGGACGGGTATCTGAATAAAGCCACACTTTGTACTTCCCTCTAGGGAAGCCTCTGCCTTCCTCTGCTTCCTCTGTTTTCAAGATATTAAAGCACCAATTTCAAAACAGAAAATTCAGGAAGCCAATTGAATGGCCATGAGATGTTATCAGCTTCTGGTTAGAAATAAGCCTTGGATGGAGCAAAGTATGGTCGCTGACTTGCAGCAGCTGCCTGCTTGGTCCAAATCCAGTTCCAGGTGCAAGAGGCGTGAGCAGGGGCTGACAGGCTCCTGCTGGACTGTGTGAATGGCCAGGAGAGAGCTCCAGACTTTCTGATATGAGGGATTTTCCCCCAAACAAGCCTTGGCTGTCCACGTGCCCATCCTTGACCATCAGCTGTACTTGATTTGAGAGATGACAGAAACACCGGCACCAGAGTCCGGGACGGCATTCTGGGGGGAATTTGGTGATTGTTCTCCTCCCTGTATTACACAAGAAGAGGAAAGTGGCAGCCTGGGCCTGGAGGATACTGAGGGGTCTGGTCTTGATCCGTTATGTGAGACTTTCCTGAATGAGTTATACCCCACAGAGCATTTAAAGAAAAGAATTTCCTGGGCATCCTGATGTGTCCCAAGCAGAAAAGCAGCACTCAGAGCCCTCATCCTGCTGAACCCAGCTGTCCTTCCTCCCAACAAACTTCCAAACTCTTCTCCAACAGTTTGGTGTTCCCAGGTGTAATTCAAGCATGGCACTTTCCTCTCACTCTGCAGGCCTACCACCAGCACCCCATTGTGGTGGATCATAGGATTGGGTTTTTGTTGGAAAAGATCCTTAAAATGATCAAACTCAACCATTCTCCAACTCTGCCAAGTCTGGTGCTAAACCATGTCCCTCGGCACTACATCTCTGTGGCTTGTAAATACCTCCAGAGATGGGGATTCCCTCAGGACCTGTTCCAGTGGTTGAGAAACCTTTCAGCAAAGATGTTCCTTCTACTATCCAATCCAAACCTCCCCTGGTGTAACTTGAGGCCATTCCCTCTCATCCTATCACTTGTTACCCGGGAGAAGAGACCAACACTTTGTTTGGGGATTTTGGTAAGCCAGATTTGGGCATCAGGTCAGGGGTGGGTAGGAAATTGTGTTCCTGCATCACTGAGATGTGCTGAAATGCCTGGAGAACAGGGCTGGTGAGGAGCAGCTGAGGGACCTGGGCTTGCTGAGCCTGGAGAAAAGGAAGCTGAGAGGAGACCTTCTGGCTCTCTGCAACTCCCTGAAAGGAGGTTGAAGCCAGGTGGGGTTTGTTCTCTTCTCCCTCATATCAGGTGATAAAATGAGAGGAAATGGCCTGAAATTTTGCCAGGGGAGGGTTAGGTTAGACATGAGGAAAAATTTGTTTGCTGCAAGAGTGGTCAGGGATTGGAACAGGCTGCTCAGGGAGGTGGTGGAGGTTTTTTAACACCTGGAGGTGTCAAAAAAAACCTTGGGGCGTAGTTTGATAGCCATGATGGTCTTAGGTTGAAGGTTGGGCTTGATGGACCAAAACTGTTCTGTGACTCTGTAGCACCCACCTCGTCGTAAGTAGGAGCAAGAAGGTCTCCCCTTAGCCTCCCAAAGGAATGCTAGTTCCTTAAACTGCTCCTCATGTAAAATCTATTCTCCAGACCCTCCACCAGCTTGGTTGCTCTTTGGATCCTACCAGCCAGGCTGAGGCAGGTTCGCCTCAGTCTGCAGGTTAGCAGTTGTCTCTGTTTGCAGAGCTGTGCTGGTTTGAGGCTAATTGGAATATTTTCATGAAAAGACTTGTATTATATTATAGGCTGTGAAAAGCCAACGATGATGATGTCTACTTCACTCAGAGGCTTGCTGAGATGTATAAGAACAAGGACACAAATATAGATAAGGGAGAGAGTCTCTCTCTGGGAGCTGCTGTGTCTTCTCTCTGCTGTGTAACCTAACTAACCACTCTGTTTCTAACCTCCTTTGCCAATCCTCCAAACTCACCCTGCACGTTTGGCAGACCCTGGGGTACAGTAGAGGGGTGGAAAGGAGGTGGAAGAGTGGTTGGGAGCCCTTCCTGGGGACTGTGATTTCTGGGAGGGGGATTGTGTTTCTGTAATACCTTTAACTTGCATATCTCTGTAAATATTCATGTATATTGTGTATATATCTGCTTGTATATTGTGCTAAGCTGTAAATAGAGCTTCAGCCCTTAACTTCCAGCCGACTGAGTCTAGTCTGGGTGCTTTCTTTTCACAGCGTGGGGGGCGGGTAACTCTCAAACCATCACAAGAGCTTATCTCCGCTCCCATCTCCCGGTGCCTGAGCGCCCTGCCGCAGCAGCTCCTCCTGCAATCGCGGTGTGCTTTCGGTTGACTTAGTTACTGTGCTGCCAGCGCAGCCTCCCGCTTCATCCGCGCCGTTAATTCTTCCCTTGCTGCTGGCTTCAGAAAGCGTTAACAAGGGTAAAATAAATCAAGTGTCAGAGCACAAAGAAGACTTGTGGGAAAAAGCGTTTGAGTCTTTTCTGAAGCTTTCATGCCTGTTATTCTTTACTTTGCTGATACAGCTGGATTTGCCATCCTGTTGAGTGAGCATATTCGAGACCATAACGAAAACCAACAAAGCAAACCCATGTGCTCGTTGTATAGGCCAGGGCTGGAGAGGGGCTGCCAGACAGAACAGCACAGGGCCGCTTCACAGCAGTAGAATGAAATGTGCAAGCACAGGCAAAGTGGAGTTTATGGATGTTCCTCAAAGCAAAGCAGAAACAAAACCTAGACATAAGAGAAATGAGAGTGTGAGGACATCCACACGTGGGAGCATGTTGTGTGTGCGCACATCTGTCTGCCAGCTGGGTGAAGGTGTTTGCCTCAATGTGCTGGAGTGCATCCATGCATGTCCCTGTGGCAATGTGGGGTAGCTTTTCCCATACAGCCTGTGGAAAGAGCTCACCCAAGCCAGTTTTGGAGTCTTAAATTGATGTTTTAGGATCACAGAATCATAGAATGGTAAGGTTGGAAGGGACCTCAAGGATCATCTAGTTCCACCCCCCTGCCCCACAGGCAGGGACACCTCCCACTAGTACAGGTCACTCGAGGCCTCATCCAACCTGGCCTTGAACACCTCCAGGGAGGGAGCAGCCACAACCTCCATGGCCGACCTGTGCCACCTGTCTCACCACCCTCACTGGAAAGAACTTCCTCCTAACATCCAGTCTAAATCTCCCCTCTGCCAGTTTAAAACCACTGCCCCTTGTCCTGTCATTGCAAGGCCTTGTCAATAGTCCCTCCCCAGCCTTCCTGTAGGCTCCCTTCAGATATTGGAAGGCTACTCTAAGGTCTCCTCGAAGCCTTCTCTTCTCCAAGCTGCAGAGCCCCAACTCTCTCAGCCTGTCCTCATAGCAGAGCTGCTGCAGCCCTCTGAGCATCTTCGAGGCCTCCTCTGGACCCGCTCCAACAGTTCCATGTCCTTCCTGTGCTGGGGGCTCCAGAACTGCACACAGTACTGCAGATGGGGTCTGAGGAGANCCACCAAATTTGTCAGATTTTGTGGGCATTGGTGCTCCCATGTCACAGTCTTTAGTGTTGTCTGTACAGTCAAGGTGTCTGCTGGATCCCTTTAAGGAAGCACATCTCTTAACAGTTACCACCACTGATACACTGTAGTGGAGCAGTTACATTTATCTCTGTGAAGGGGTATATTTCTCCCTGAGGCATTCATGCCCCGTTTCATGCTTATATGGTGCTTTGCATTTTCAAAGTGCAGTGCTAACTTTTCCTTGTCCTTTCATCCTTTTTATTTTTTCCTTCCCACAATCCATGAGAAACTAGACTGTATAGTTCAAGAGATCAGAGAACTCACACCAAGAATGTTCTACCCCACGCAGTTCCCCATGTCATGGTCAGCTCCAAATGACCCCAAACACCTGAAACCACACTCAGAAATATGGAAAAAACAAAGCTCTGAGAAGGCAGTTTGGGCTCAAAGCACTGAGATGTCTGATGCTGAAATAATCTTGAATCAGCACCAAGATTGATGAAATGGGGACAGGTACAGGGGAGTATGCAGGAGGTGAAAAACTCCTCACTCCTCCGGTAAAGCCGATGCTTGGTGAAGGCTTCAAGAGTGGGTTTCACCAAAATGCAGCCTTTGTCATTTCAAACCCCACCTAAAAAGAGTTAGTAGAAGATCAAGCCCTAGAGGAATTGGTGACCACAGTCCCGCAGACGTCAGGAGATGTATTTTTACACACTGGTGTCTTTTTGAGGTCCAGGCCCAAGAAGCAGCAGGGAGACTTCCTAGCCTATGTGTAGTGCCAGAGAACTCCGCAGAGTTCCCACATCTTATGTTGGCTGAGAAACTGCCCCATTCACTTGACCTGGTCTCTGCCTCACTCTCTGTTTGCTTCCTGCACGTAAACATTGACACTCTGAAGCTTTAGTTACAACCACAATGTTTTCAGAAGGACCAGACAAACAAAAGCCTGGTCGGGATGTACTTTGTCTGCAACCTCAAAATATTTTTCC
Source organism: Ramphastos sulfuratus (assembly GCA_013399055.1). Lineage (NCBI taxonomy): Eukaryota > Metazoa > Chordata > Aves > Piciformes > Ramphastidae > Ramphastos > Ramphastos sulfuratus. Next base: position 45,870 of record WBNM01001698.1, read on the forward strand.
CAGCTCTTCCCTTTGCGCTTTGGGGCTGTGTTTCCAAGATCTGAGGTTCAAGTGTAGGCGGACATTCAAAGCACAGGGTCCATCCTGCAATTTCCACGGCTCACACTGGATGTTTGGGTGAAGTTGGTGGGCACTGAGCTGTAACCTTGTGATGGTTTGGGAGGTCCCCGTCCCCCACACACTTTGTAACATCACCCAGACTAGACTCAGCCGGCTGGAAGTTAAGGACTGAAGCTCTATTTACAGCTTAGCACAATATACAAGCAGAGATATACACAATAGACAGGAATATTTACAGAAATATACAAGTTAAAGGTAATACAGAAACACAACTCCCCTCCCAGAAATCAGAGTCCCCAGGAGGGGCTCCCAACCCCCCTTCCCCCTTCTCCCCACCCCTCTACCTTACCTCAGGGTCTGGCTTACGTGCAAGGTGAGTTTGGAGGATCGGCAAGGGGGGTTAGAAGTGGAGGGGTTAGTTAGGTTGGTTAGGTTAGCAGAGAGGCCAGGACCAAAACAGCCAGAGAGCCCAAGGCTCTCCGTGTGTCTTATTTGTGTTTGTGTCCTTGTTCTTACACATCTCAGCAAGCCTATGAGTGAAGCAGACATCACCACTGTTTGCTTTTCACAGCCTAAAATCTAATTTTTTAATGAAAATATTCCAATTAGCTTCAAACCAGCATAACCCTCAGTGGATATCCTCACTGATTCGGGGTTAGGTGATGAGTTGGACAGTGGTGACACTCTGCTTCCAGACAATGTGAGGTTTTTTGTGGGCACTCACTGAACGCGGTAATGATGGTGCTCCTTCCCTGGGACCGAAAAACAATTGCCAAGGCAGGGGATGAAACTCGCAACTCGGAGACGTTGCTGATCTGTTTACAGCGCATGCGAGGTAGGTATTTGTGAGATACATACGCTTGATTCGTGTCAATGTGAAGCAATCTCAGGACAAAGAAAAAGAGATGTGTCTTTTGTTTGGCATTAATCGAGTTTCTTTGTACTGTAAAGTGTACCTCTTACGCTGGTTAAAAGCTGGTCTGTTGCTAGCTAGAAGCCTTGAAAACATTCAACGCGCATGAGCGAAGTCTGGGGTCATCCTGCGACCACCCTGCGACCACGGAAAAGACCCCAGCAGGACTGGAGAGCATGGACATAGAGGTCCATGCTCACCTTGGCAGAGGGAATATAAACTGAAGAGAGAAATGTAGTGGTGTGCGTTGTTGGTTGGCGGAGACTCCTCTACGCACCCAGCGCTGTTTGCTTGTTTTTATTCACTTAAAAAAAATAAACTGAGTTTCTTTGCAACTCTATGCAGAGTTCACAAGTCTCATTCATCACAGTATTCAAAGCAGGTGCTCTCCCTGAAATTTCACCTGGGCTCAGCACAGCAGTGAAGTACCATGTAAGAAAGTCCAGTCCTCATCATTCCTTCCCCACTAGCTACGGAGGAGAAGCAGCTGCCTGGCATCACCACACTGTGCCCACCGCTTCATTCATCTCTCCAACACATCTCTATGTCTGACCCAGACAAACCCAAACTTTGCCCACAAAAATGCTTGCACAGCGAACGACCCCTGACGTGTCCAGCCCGTGGCTCTGTGCAGAGCCTGCCCCGGGCCTGCCTCGTGCCTCCAGCTGACCTCGAAGGTGCTTCCTTTCCCCCGGAGGGGCCATTTTGTGGTTTCAACAGCCTCCTCGCCTGCGGATAAATAGGAACGTGTCAATAGAAGCGAGGGCTCTGACGGGGCGGGGGTGACAGGCAGTGTGTAAAGCTGTTTTAAGGGCTTCTCCTCAGTCTCACAGGGCTCACAGGGCCCTTCCCCATTCCCTTCCCCATTCCCTTCCCCATTCCCTTCCCCATTCCCTTCCCCATTCCCTTCCCCATTCCCTTCCCCATTCCCTTCCCTTCCCGCAGCATTTCCTAAGCCCCGGCCCGGAGCTGGCAAACCGCGGGAGGGCAGGCGAGTGGAGAGCGGCCGCGCCGACTCCTCCACGCCTGCAGAGGGTGCCCGCGGCCTCGCGGCTTGGCCAGGAGGCGGACCGAGGCCTGGAAAAGCCGGGCCCGAGCCGGCGCCGCTGCCCGCCCGCGGCGTGCTTGGGGCGGCCAATACGGTGTGGCGAGCGCGGTGCTGGCGGAGCGGCCTAGCGCAGCCTTGCAGCCATGGGGAAGAAAGGGAAGCGGGAGAAGAAAGGGAAAGGGGCCGAGAAGACAGCTGCTAAGATGGAGAAGAAGGTGTCCCGCAGAGCCAAGAAGGAGGAGGTGAGGGGGTGGGAACGGGACACTCTGGCAGCCCGCGGGTCTGGGGCCTCCCCATGACACTTCGTTGGTCTCGGGGCGTCTTGTGAAACGCAGTCTGAAGGGAAAACCGGTGGTAGAGAAGGCGTCGTGGGGGTGCTGGCGGAGTGTTGGAGGCAGAGGTATTTCAAGTTGAAAGTAAAGGGAATTCATATAGCTGCAAGGTAAAGTGATTTAGAAGCTCGCAGGTCATCAGCTGTGTACAAGACGTGCTACAGAGGGATTTTGAGGTCAGTGCACATCTCGTGAAACTTGTAGGGTTAGTTTAGGGCAGTCCTGGTGAAGAAGTGGAAAAGCAGTGCTTGTGATCACGCCTGTGGGTCAGCGTGGAGCTGCGGAGTCGTCAGCGCCTGGCACTCTGAGAAGAGGGTAAGGGGCAAAGAGAGAACTGCTACCAGCCGTATAGCTGACAGCTGGGTGCAACATGTGACAGCAGGTGGAAAAGGACGACAAGAAAAAAGGACAATAAGTACAGTTGAAGGGTCTTTCTTACATTCCTGCTCTTCTCTCCTTTTCTGCTGGACATAAAAGCAAATGAAAATGTTTGTTTCTCTTACTGCTAAAGTGAGTGTATTCAGGCCTCAAACTAGCAACCTTTATATGGTCAAAATGTGATGTTACTGGTGTAATGCAAAATTTCAGACATGGGAAGTGCCAGGGTACAGCAGGGAGAGCTGATGGAGCTGATGCTGTGCTACAAAGCAACATCCCCAGATTTTGGAAATCCCTGCTTTGACCATATCTGAGAGGTTAACTGAAGGGAAGTGGTGAGCAGTGAGGGTTGTAGGAGACTGTGGATCAGAAAATCCCTGCTTCTGCCCTTGGAACTTGGTGTGTCTGTGGTTTTGGAGGCAGACTTTCAGCTTAAGTATGAACTGGGGATAGAAGAGCGTTTCCAGTTCCATTTAAGTCATTTTTCCATAGCAGACAAGAGGACCAGCTGGGCTGTAGCATATAGTTGCTTATAATTCTGTTTAGGGCTTAAACGATTTGCGTGTGCTTGCTGATTTGTGCAGTGATGCTGCTGCAGGAATAGCAGTAAATGCATTTGACACACTATCCTTTCAGGACTCTTCTGAGTGTTTGAGGGCAGAGTAGTCTTTGAGGTATATGTGGAAGTACTTAATATTTATTTCTTGTGACTGAGTGAAGGGATGTTAAGCAGACAACTTGTTTAAAAGAGGGAAGTCATGAGAGTGTGTACTGGTTTCGTGTGGTGTGTAGGTTGCTTTCTGAATGTCAAGGAACTCACATGTGCCTTTTTATTTTCAGGAGGATCTTGAAGCCCTGATAGCAGAATTCCAGAGTTTAGATGCTAAAAAGACCCAAGTAATTGAGTCATCCTGCCCACCCCCCTCACCCAGGTAAGCGATTGAGGCTTTGGCTATTACTTAAACAGTGGCTGATGTTGCTTACAATGAAATATATTTATTTAAAGTTATTTCCTGAGAATTCAAGGCATAATATCTGCCATAGGGGATATCTGCCATTATAAAATATGTGGTGTCTTGTATCTCAGGTTAAAAAGGGGCCCAAAAGCCTTTTCTGGCCTTAAAATCCACTTTTTTAATCATCCCATCAGGTTTAGACCGTAGGGGTTTGAGCAAAAATAAAAGTTGAAGAGGAAGTTTTTGATTCAAACTAGAAAGCTGAAAGGACTGGAGAGGCAGAAGGATGTGCAGTGAGATACAGGACACTTCATCAAGCACAGCTTTAGGTCCACATAGTCCTAGGTTCTGTATTTCTATTTCCTGTGGCTTGTTAAAAAATGCCTTTCTCTGTGATACCTGTTTTTGTCTCTGGTCAGCACACTACTGTTAATCTCACAGGGGTTTTAGAGTGGTCCCTTAGGTCCTCCTTGGGAGTGTAAGAGATCTGTCTCTGCATGGTGCAGAACCCTTTGGTGGGATGCAGATGGGCAGTGACCAGTGGTGACTGCAGAATGACGACACAGATAAGTTGATCTGAGACAGTTCTACCCATCATTACGTGCCCTCATAAAACTAATTCTTGTTCCTGACACACCAGCATTAAAATTCAAGAGCTCACGTCAAAAGGCGTGTTTAATGAGAGGGGAATGTGTGCTCCTGAAATAGGAGAGGGTTTCAGACAATGTCAAATTAATCTTGCCAGAAGTTTTCAAGAAGTTAATTTCTTTGAGAAGTTTTTAGCCCTGGGGGGAATATCACAGCCTAATAATTTGGCAGATGATGGAGAGACCTTTGTGGCTAGAGGGCAGAGGTGCTAATGCGAGTTAAAGGCTGCAAGCTTCAAGCTCTTACACATCTATTTTTTTTTTTCCCATCCCTCTTTGTTTTACAGGCTCAATGGCTCCCTGTCTGCTCACCCTGAGAAAGATGAATTGATCCTTTTTGGAGGTGAATATTTCAATGGCCAAAAAGTAATGTATACTTCCATTTTTTTTCTTCTACCCTCTCCCTGCCTTTTCCTGTAATTTGCATGAGTCTCATTTGAAGTGAAATTCAAGGAAGAAGTTATAAAATATGTATTTGTCCCTGAATGAGAGCAAAATAGCCTTTTAATTCTGCCGTGATACTGTCTCATGCCTGAACAGCTGGCAGGAAGGAGACATGCTAGAACCCATTAAGGAGTCAGAGTGATTGTCTCAGCATCAATATTTCAGGGCTTCATAATTTCTCCAGACTCACTTGTACCCATATCTGCCCTTCATTTTTTGATAATTATTGAAGAATCTCTTATCTTCCATCTTTCAAAACAAGATACTTTGGCAGTTTTTGCTGCTGGCAAGGCTCTGCCTGCCTTGGAGGTGGATACAGTAGCAAATGTTTGTAAGTTAGTGAATTTCTACCAGCGTTCATTGTGCTCCTGGAAACAAACAGTGTATGCACTGTGGCTTGAAAACTTGAGCCTGCCAATGATAACTTGGCTGCCTTAGGATCACCCAATGTCATGTGCTAAACTAATTCTGCCTGCTTCACTACCTTGAGCTGTTCTGTCTCTGGAGGTGAGCAATAGTTTGGGCAAATTTAACCTGCACATCTGTGTTAAGCTCCAACTTTTTAAGTCATACAGAATCACAGAAACACTCAGGTTGGAAAAGACCCTCAGGATCACCAAGTCCAACCTATAACCCTACTCAACAAGATTCGCCTTAAAGCATATCCCTAAGCACCACATCCAAATGACCCTTAAACATATTCAGGGTGGGTGACTCCACCACCTCCCTGGGCAGCTCATTCCACTGCCTGACCACTCTCTCTGTGAAAAACTTTTTCCTAATGTCCAATCTAAACCTACCCAGTCTCAGCTTGAGGCCATTCCCATTTGTTCTGTCTCCAAATAACCTGTGAGAAGAGACCAGCACCAGCCTATCCACAAAGTCCTCATATCTTGAGCTATCAAAGCCTTAACCAAGAGTTTGGGAAAGAACAGTCCAGTGGATCACTGAAAAAGTTGCTGACTCCCAGTCTAATGGAGGAAGCAGTTGTCCTCCTACCCTGCCTGACGAGGCAGGTGAGCTGATGCTTTGCAAAGCTGTGCTGTTCCCCTTTTATCCTGGACTCACAGCTAACCCTCAGAGGTTCCTGTACTTGGACAAACTAACTCCATCCAAGGCAGAGCTGTGGTGATGTGTGTTTTTGCTTCCTCCCTAACAGACATACCTGTATAATGACCTCTACGTTTACAACATCCGGAAGAACAGCTGGGCTAAAGTAGAGGTCCCCAACCCACCACCAAGGCGATGTGCTCACCAGGTAAAGTTCTGGCTGCCAGAGCAGCAGCTGGAGTGGTTCTGACGCCATGCTGAATATGGACGGGGGTTGATCTGGGTTTTTTTTTTCACCCTTGAGGGTTTCTGGCTTCTGTGTGTTCACCTTATAGAGAGCTGCCAATGGTGTCACTCCATCTCCTCTGCTGAGGGGGCCTGTACAAACCATTCCAAGGTGCTTGTGCTGTCTGATCACTGGGTGGCCTCTGGAAACGTTCACCGTGGAATGAAGATTTGAGGTTGTATCTGTTAGGTCTGCAGAAGTCAAACAGGACTCATGGAGGAGACCCTCTTTCTAAAGAACTCTCATTGCTGCAGGTTGTAGGGACCAGCTTAGCCATCCCTAGTCCTAGAATGGCATTGGACTTTTTAAATGCTCATCGGGTTATAGCTCTGAACTGGCCCCAAGCGCTCTGAATGGCCACATTGTGCATGATGATTTCCTTAATGCCCACAAGCATTACAGATCCTGACACTCCAGCAGTGTGAAAGCCCCATCCATTCCTTTAGGATGTCCCTGTAAACATGTAGCAGTTGGGCTTTGCCAAGTGTCCCAGCTGTGTGATGGACCACTAGCACTGTGTCCCCTGCCTTTGGTTTGTAATTTCCTTTTTTCCTTGGCACGTGGGCTGGTTTTCTGTTGTCTGTAAAGGCAACAGACAAAGCTGTCTAAATTTTCTCTGGGATATGACACTCCCTTAGAATTCACCTCTCTGGTGCCTTTATTATTAAGATCACTGGTTGGTTGTAATGATGAAGGATTTGGGTTTGTTTACTCTTATGTGAACACCTGCACCTTAGAAACTGGACCAAAGACTTGTGGTTTTTGCAGGTCTTTGGCCCTCACCTGCCTGGTAGATTATCTTACCTGTTGCAGCAAGTGGGTGGGTGACTGGTACAGTTCAAAAGCTGCCATACATTATGCAAATGTTATTTTCTACTCATGGGCAATGCTCTTTAGATCTTCCTGGTAACATCCAATACCCTAGTTAGGTTCATATACCCTTGTTATGCTACATCCTAAATGCTAGTCTTGCTCTGAGCTGTGAGTTCTTCTTTGAACTGAAAGGTTCTACCTTGATTTTTGTAGTGCTTAAAACAGAACTTGGTTTCATAAGGAGATTCAAACACTTTAGGTAAAAAGGAGGTTGCTTGATGGGTGTGGAGTTGAGAGATGCTTGCTGGGGTATTGATAGCCAGCAGGTGGCTGTCTAGCAGCTGAATGTGAGCTGAGCAGGCAGGCTGTGCCTCGGAGAACTGCCACTGGATCACAACAGAATCGGAATGAGAATCTTGCCTGAGGAGTCCTGCTTCAGCAGCATTTTCTGCCTGATAATTACAGTCACACAGGAAACAGTTTAGCCTCATTAGTTCACCAGTTGGGTGTCTTCCTTGTGACTTTGAATACATTATTTGCATTAGCTCAAAGGCAAACAGAAGCCTGTGGGTTTGTATATGCAGCTTTTCAGTCTTACTTGTCATCTCTGGTCTCTGGCATGTGATCCTCCGAGTTACACTGGTTTGATTACATCAGTTCAGACAGCTGAGGTGAGAATAACCATGGATGGATGTTGTCTGTTAAGGAAAAGGTTTGGCTATAGAATGAATTTCAAGCCAGCTTTCCAAAAGGTCACAGACAAGTATGAGCAGGCTGTTGTATCTACTTTCTCCTTAAGCTTTTAGCAGCAGATATCCATGAAAATCAGGCATATGTCCTCTTTGTTTAGGTAGCTTCGTGTTCCCACAAACCCCATTATTTCCTCACACATTTAACAGTTGCATGTATAGGCTGGTTGGTGTCAGGGCATGGTTGTGTGTTTGATGCTAAAAAATCATCTTTTCTTCCTTGCTGGGGAGGATAGGGAGGTAATGAAGTCCTTCTGAAGGAGGAGGTCATTGTCCTAGTGTTGATCTGTGATGGGTACCCTGGAAAAAACACCTGTGTAAGAATTTGTTTATAGCATAAACAACCCAGGAAGTCCCAGTCAAGGAGGAAATTTGCACAGTCACATAATTTTCTTTTGAGGTTTGTTCCTTGGTCCTTAGGCAGTTAATTTTAATGAGGTAGAATCTTGCTCTTTTGTCTCTGAAGTGTCAGTTTGCAGTGCTTTGGTGCTGCTCTGTGAAAAAAAATCCAAACAAACCCCTTTATATACTCCCCTGTTACTTGGTGTAATCAAAGCAGTAACATTATCCTCTTTTCCAAGTATTGCACATTTCCTTCGTGTTTGGGGGTTTTGTGGTTGGATTTTTTTGTTTTGTTTGTTTTGAGTTAGGTTTTATTTTTTCAAAAGGAGCAGTAATGCTTTTTAGATCTTGACAAGTGTAAGGTTTGGACTTGTGCTGCAGCTTGGCTTCTTTACTGTTTATTGTTTATAATCAATAAAACCTTCAAAGGGCAGTTGTATGCTGTTAATGGCCTGTTCCAAAAGACTTTTCCCTGTGTTACTCTGCCTGCCTGGTGCTGTTAGCTGTGTTTTGGAGGCAGGGAGTGTCTCTGTTCTTTCCATGACTTCCCAGTTTGTCTTCTGCAGGATGCTCTTTATGTCACTAAAGGTGGGTGAAATGTTGCTGCTAAGCCTTAGGTGTTGGTGAACAGAGAGATTTGAACAGTTGTTAAGTTAAATCCCAAGGATACTTTCACAGGGAGCTTTGGATTTGTAGAGCTGGAACTCAAGATGCCATGAGGTGGAAGAACCCAACTCCTTGGCCAGCTTCCCTTTGCTGTAAGGGAAGGTCTGCTAAACAATGAGTAGCTTGGTTTAAAGTTGCCTTTCTATCAGCCCCAGAGAGCTGCCTTTGTCACTTGTCTGCTCTCTGGTGCTGCTGGAGGAAGCTGCCACATCTGACTGATAAAATTCTCCTGTCCAGTTCCTGAACCCTCACCTGATCCAGCTCTTACTTCTTTTCCTGGCAGGCAGCAGTGGTGCCCACAGCCGGTGGGCAGCTCTGGGTGTTTGGTGGGGAGTTTGCATCTCCCAATGGGGAACAGTTCTATCACTACAAGGATCTCTGGGTCCTGCATTTGGCTACCAAGACCTGGGAGCAGATCAAGTAAGTGATGGACCATCTTGTCTAGGCTGTGCCTTTGCCAAGAAAGGTTGGACCAGATGATCCTTGAGGTCCCTTCTGATCTGGGATTCTGTAATTGTATGATGCATTCTGAAGTCAGTCACATTGACCTCATGAGGAACTGTGCCAGCGTGATCTGAGTTTGATTCCTGGTGTAGTCCTGTGATTCCCAAGCTGTGTGCTCATCTCTCCCCTGCGTATAGAGGGCTGGGCTCCTCCAGGATGGGCTGTGCAAGACTAGTATGAAGATCTCCCAATTTTACCATTGCTTGAGAAGACAGCTTGTATCTACCCACAGAGCCAACTTCACTCCTGATAACTGGCATCTGCTGCCTCAAGATTCCTTGGAATAAACAAGCCAATAATTCAGACCTGTCAAAGTAAATCAGTGCCAAAAGCCCTGGGAGTTTTTGACAGGCATTAAGGTGTCAAAATACCTTCTGGAGATCTGGCCTGAAGTCCTCTGCTAATGTTTCCTTAACCTTTGGCTTGCTGCTCATGTTTATATTTATGTGAGAGAAAAAGGTCTCCTGGATCACCAGTGGACTGAGAGGCAGGAGACGTGGCTTTGGGTCTGGCTTTCACATAAACTTTCTCTTGAACTTTGGAATTGTTTTGGCTGTGGGATTAGTCAGAGCACAGCTTTGGGTGGGCTGGAACTCCAGTACCACTGACCCTTGAGATGGCACTGGGGAAAGCAGCATCTTTTAACACTTGCTCATCTACTCTTTGGCCTGTTGAGCTTCTGATTTTGAGCCCCATGTCCCTTCTTCAGATGAGAAGCCCTAAATCTGCCTTGACTGATCACTTTTCACCCTGCTCAGGAGTACAAGTGTCTGTCTCTTGCATGGTAATTGTGAGAGTGGTTTAGGGCTGAGCTGTGCAGAGGTGGATACCCTTGACCATACCTCGACACATGCCTGAGTGAGTTATTCCTGTCTGCCTTTTTTTTCCCCTCCCTACAAAATGGTGGTATTAGTATTGCCTGATGGGGGGAGGAAATTTGGAGGTTTAGTTTTATTGATGTTCATTCAGCGCTGAAGGGACTCTGGTTTGGAAGGTGCAGGGAAACATATGGAGGAAAGTTCAGAACCCCCAGGGATTCCAAAATTAGCTGGGGTGGAAAGATGTTTCAGAGCACAGTATCCTGGCAGCTCTGTGAGAATCCGGGGATTGTCCTTTTGAGTGGCTCTGGGAGGCTGAGGGAAAACTGATTCATAAGTGACTATGTCCTGCCTACCATTGTAGTTCTTGGCTGCAGACCTGGCAGTGTTAGTTTACTAACAGCTGTAATTTGATGTATTACAGGAGGCCAGATTTACTGTAGCGAGCCTTGCTTGTCTTTGATAGGCAGGGGTGAGAGAAACCCTCCAAAATGATGGAGGGCTCTCTAAGAGGTGCAAGGATTAAAAAGACCTGTCACTGTGCAGGCTGATCTGCCTGTTGTTGTTAAGGGAGAAGCTGACGTAATGACTGTGACTCTACCCCTCCCAGCTCCCCCAAAATAACTTCTGAATCCTTGGCTCACTCAGCCAAATAAAGGGGATGAACTCAAATGTCTCACATCCCAACTGCTTTCATGTAAGAGAGGGGGGAGGTGGAGATGCTCACCAGAGCTGGGAAAGGGTTGGCATTTAAACCATACTCCTGATTGAAATAATTCTCACCAGCAGACAGTGTTAACACCCAGCTGCAGGGAGAGCGAGGCAGGGAGGTTGGTTTTTGTGAGCCATTGGAGAATCCAAAGGAGGCTTCTTAGCTCCACCACTGATGACGCAATTTGTACTCTTGTGGGTTTGCAGATGCATTGCTATAGAGCTGATTTGGGGTTTTCCACTCCCAAAACAAAGGCTGTGGTACCTGACCTGCCTGGGAGGAGGGAATGAAGTGGTTGAGAGGCTCTACTCAGCCTGCATCTTATCCCACATGGGGCAGCAGCAGTGAGAATGCTGAGTGTAACCTACGCTGTCTTTCAGCTTTGCTGGAATTTTGCAAGTGCCTGTGCCCTGGTCTCAGTGTTGGAATAAAACAAAGTGCATCTCCTCCTCATCCTTGGGCAGAGTTCCAGGAGCTGCACTAATGAAGCATCTGGTGGAGGAGGCCAGGAGGGGACATCTTTGTTTTAATGCTAACCTGACCGAGTGTGAAAATCAAGTTTCTGCTGTCTCTTTGCTTTATTCCATATGGCATCTTGATTACAGTCTGCCTGGAAAGGGGAAGAGGAAAGGGCAAAGATGATTGTTGAGTTGCATGAGGGACTTTTTTTCCTACTTCTTGGAAAATGGTGATCATAACACTTGCTGCATTTCACTTCCTTCAGCATTATGTCTTTTTTCCTGCCCATTGCTGCTCTCATTTTTCCACGTATTTTCCTCACATCTGTCTGAAGTTAAGCTCTTATTTTGGATTGCCATTAACTAGCTTGGTTGACTGGTGACAGTGGGGGTCAGCTTGGGGGCTGCTGAGAGTGTAAACATTTCTGGGAAGACTAAATGGAAGGGGCAGATTGTGTAGGTTTATTGGGTCATGGTGAGGCACAAGCTTGGGCACAAGAAGAAACCTTCACCCAGCAGACCAGTAATTCCATGTGTCCAGTCTGGTAGCAGTGTTACCTGGATAAATACCTGGGGATAAGACATTTGGGGTACAAACTGGTATTGAGTAAACTCAGCTGGGTTTGGAAAACATCATTTTAGTGCAAATAAATAAGAGTAATATAGTCTGGTCAAAAGAGAGAAAGCATCTGTCTCTCTTCTACATGGGAAAAATCCCATGTGCCTCTTTTCAAGTGGGTATGAGTGTATTAGTTGGTGTGGATTTAATAGCTAAGATGACCCTGCTGTGTTCTGAACTTGGAGTTCTAAGAAATATAGTTTATTCCAGCCTCATAGCTTAGATTTCAGACTATTGTGCTGTCCTTCCTGGCCCAGAGTTCATGCCACAGACCATCTTGGTGCGGGAAGAGGCTTGGCTATAAAACACTTTTGAAAAGAGAACCTTGAATTCAACTCATCTCTGTGAATAACGTTCATCTTCCCAGCAGTCTTTGAAGACACAGCACAAGGATCTCCATTATTGCCCAGCACAGAGCACAGTAGTGCCAGTCTGATTGACAGAGGTAAAACCTGCTCCATTTAGTAATGTTTAGCTGTGTTTACTTGCATTTTGCATGCACAAAAATGGTCTAAACACAGCAAATCTCAGCCTGTTAGAAGACTTGCCAGCAACTGACTTTGACTTACTGGAACCACTTTGCCACGTGTGTGATGCACAAGGTTTTCTCAGTGCATAAACTGTTTGTTACTCTGCCTTAGAGCTAAGACATGTTTTAACCTAATTGCCTCATTCCTTCCTAGAGAGAACTCTTCAGCTCTCTGTGGCCCAGTGCACTCCTCAAAGAGAGACAGGGGAGCATCAAGTTTGGGGCCGTGGCAGATCCCTCCTCCATGTAGCTCTTTGTCTTGCTTTGGAGCCTGTGTTGCTCCCTTTAATACTGGAATGTTAATGATCCTTCCCATCACAGCTCTGTGAGATGTGGTGCTATAAATACTGCAGGGGAACGTTTCACAAGTGTCTGTTTAACGCTGTTTACAGAGAGAACTGGAGCAGTCACTGTCGGGCGGGACGCCTGTCAGCACAGGTTTGGTTCTAATTGACAGCTCTGCTCTCTCATGTGCTCTCTGTCACTGCAAAGATCAGGTCCTGCAGCACAAGGTGAAAAGGTGCACTGTTGCTTAAAAGGAGAGTATTTTGGTGTACCATTGAGTGGACTTCCTCTGTCAACCCAGAAGCGACCTTTGTGAGCTTATGCTTTGGTAGATCAGGATCCAGATGTACAACTCTGCAAGCAATTTGAGGGCTTTTGTGCCTTGTGACAGTTGTGTATTTGCTTGTGTACTTCCTGACTATCCAAACACATGGGTGCACTGTCTGTGCATGCCACTGAACAGAGCTCTTGTTGGCCTTCGTGAGCCTGAAACGTTAAATGGAACACAAAGTCTCTGGGCTTCAGCTGCCACGGGCGCTGGAGGATAAAAGTGCTTTGTCCTGAAATGTGACTGTGATGTTCTATCACTTTTATTGTTATGGAAAGGTTCCAAGATTCATCCTCAGATTCCTTCCTCTGGATGAAGGAATGAATGAAAAGGTAGCTCACTTGTGCAGTCTGTAGCCACTGTCTTTAATTTTTGAATCTGGGTGCTGACTTCAGGTCTGTTACATTACTATAAGCCCCAGAGTAACTCCACAAGCAAAAGCCGATTCCTTCTGGAGCAGTTCTGATCAGACTCATGCCGTACGTGTGGAGAGCCAGTCCTCACCCAGACTCATCTTTCAATCTATTTCTAAGAAAAGTCTGGAGAATTTACAGCTCCCTCCCACATGTCTGCTTTCTGGTGTCAACCCCATGAAGTGGAGTATTAATTATAAAGCCTGTGAAACCATTTCCAAAATGCTTGCTTTGGACCAAGAGCAATGAGACAGGTAAAAGGACACAGTATGCATGTGGGAAACCAGCTTTGGAGCTTGCAGCAGGTGCCTTCTGGAGTGACACCTGGTTATAAGTATTGCCAGTCCTACCAGACCATGCCATTTGGTTTTTCCCAGTGTTGTGTTTGGGGACTGGGGAATGAAGGCCATTTACTGAATAATTCCATGTGAAAATACTTCTAAAGAGTAGTTGCTGCAAGTTTAGGAGGATATGTCCTTACATCAAAAGCTGTTGACTTTCCTTTACAGCTGCCTCCTGTGATGTGTAGCATTAAGGCCAAGAAAGCTGAGATGTTACAATGCTGTGCAGACCTTCTGGAACTGTGTTTCAGCATCTTGTGTTGCTAGGCTAAAGAAAGGAGGAAACAGCTTTATGACTGACAGCAAGTAATACTGGTGCCAGTGAGACTTCCCTGAATTTAGATCAAGCCCCAGACTGGATGGTCTTTGTGTGTGACTTTGAGTTAATTGTACTCATGTGGGAGCTTATTTATTAAAACACACATCAATGAATAGACTTTTTATTGCTCAGAATTGATTCCTGACTTGGAGGAAATCTGTCTGGGAAGGAAGGCAGAAGATCCTCTCCGAGGACAGGATTTTGTTGTTAATGTTGATTTTTAATTCCTTCTTTCCGTTAGGAAAAGAAATTACTTCCTTTGGAATAATAACATGGGAGCTGTGTTAGAGAAGGGAAAATAATGATTTCAGGTCTTGATGAAATTAATGCCAGAGATGCTGTTCTACAGGATGACACTTAAAAATCCAGTAAGGGCCTAGAAAACCTGACTCTCTTAGAATAAAAAGTCCAGGCAATCAATATTAATTCAGTCTTCCCCAAATGCTGCTGTTCTGCTTGGAGTCTTTCATGATGACTGGTGCATGATTGTCTTTTTTGAGGGCGAGCAAGGACCTTCATTTTCTCTCTCCACAGAAATGCATCATCACACTTCACAGCTACCTGCTGCCAGTTCAAGTGTAGCAGCGGGGCTGTGGGTTTAGGTTTTACTGTTTTCAAAGGTGAGCAGCTTTCTCTTTCTTTAGGCCCTGAGTCTGCAGCCACTTCACAGATGTTAACGTTGCCTGCTTGAGAAGGCTTGCTGAGTTCAGTGCTGCCAACCATGTGTGCTTTGAGAGGCTCCTCAGTGAGACTGAAAGCCTAATATATCAATCCATGGGTTACAGAGGACACACAAAGCAAATGCTGTTTTCTCAGGGTTTTGGCCTGAAGTTGCTTTTGTTTCAAGAGTTGTTGAAGTTGTTTTTGTTCTCTCCCATGTGATGCTTAGTCTGTGGGTGAACATGAAGGAAGGTGTACCTTCATTCCCTCTCAGGAACGTCATTGCCAGCTGCTTGGCTTCGCATAAAGCTCTTGGATGTGACAGATGGGGTGCTGTTGCTTGTTCCTGGAAATGGAAGTGGCACATTTAACTGAAAGGTCAGGAAGGCTTGAAAGAGCAGAACAGAGATGTGTAGCTGCTTTTTAATGTGCAAGATAATAACGAGGATTTGTTTTGCTGCAGTGCCTCTGTGCTGGAGGAAATGTAATTTACAAAGCCTTCTCAGTGGTTTGATGTTGTATCCTAACTGCAGGTGGATGAGTGAAGACAGCATAGGTACGTGATTTCCTAAGGCACTGAAGGAGAGGGGATGTCAGACCAGGCTCTGGCTTTTACCTTGGTACTTGGAGAAAACATCTGTCTGAAGTGCCTTTCTTGTTAACTGCTATTCATTAAAGTCTCCTGAAACATTATCCCTTGACTCAAAGCAGAGGAGACTCAAAGGCTTTGGGAGCTGTTAGATACTAGACCCTTATCACTAGGAATAAAATTGTTACTGCAAAATGCCTGTGTTGCAAATACCAAGAGTTAGAGGAGGAAAGCTTACAGGTATATTAAGGCAACAAAGGTCCCCATGGTTCCAGTTCTAGGACAACAGAAGCTGAGCTCAACCAGCCCAGCTGCCAATGGCTTCAATAAACATGGACTGACATGCCAGGAAAGGGAGTTTTGCTGACAAGTGGAATTTGCTTGTATTTCAGGGCATCAGGAGGTCCCTCTGGACGAAGTGGACATCGAATGGTTGCTTGCAAAAGACAGCTGATTGTCTTTGGAGGCTTCCATGAGAGCACAAGGTGGGTTCCTGCAGGATGGTATTGAGTTCTCTGTAAAAAGGACAACAGAAATTCACCAGTAACAAAAAAGCTGGGCTTTGCTGGGAGGGTTGTCCTCAACAGTATTGCTGCTGAACTGAAATTTTATGTTGCACAAGTGATCTTGAGTTAGTCTTCAAATGTTTGAGAAACCATTATACCACTTAGCTAATCACTGAAGTAGCTGCTTACCCTTGTAGCTTAAGCTCAACACATCACCTTTGGCTTCTGAATGTTGTCAAAGAGCCTTGCCTTTCTAGAAATACCTTTTCCGGTAGACTCTTACAACCTATGTGAGGTCACAGCTGCACTGTCACAGGGACTGTGAAGAGAGCTGAGCTGATGGTGTCAGACAGGACACATCATAACTGGAGTCTCTGGGAGCACAATGCTCATTGCAGAGCTCCCCATCCCAGACTTGGCTGTGGCTTTGAGAGTTTAACCTATGCAGAGCATTTTCCTCTATTAGATGTGAGCTGGACAGCAGAAGGAGAACAGGACATAGGGGTGTTTTCCCACCTCCTAGACAGGCATAAATTGAAATCTGTTTTGATGTATTGTGTTCTGATTTAACTTACCTTGCACCATATTAACTAGAAAGAGTTGAAACCTCAGTTGTAGTTAAAAAAGAACCCAGAAAGGTCTTGCTTAAAGGAGCTTTGTCAAGTACAAGTTGTTGCATTGAAGTAGTAGCCTTCATCCAAACAAATCTCTGTGTTGCTGTGGAAGGAGAAAAGCCATAAATGCAAAGAGTTGAATAGGGTGTTGCACCTCCTCAGGGACTGCTGGTGATAGTTGATTATCCTCTCCTAAATGGTGACTGTCACAAAAATCTGTGATGTGCCAATTTGCTATCCCTAGAGATTACATCTATTACAATGATGTCTATGCCTTCAACCTGGACTCCTTCACCTGGAGCAAGCTGGCTCCTGCAGGCATTGGGCCTGCTCCAAGATCTGGATGTCAGATGGCTACCACTCCTGAGGGCAACATAATCATCTATGGAGGCTACTCCAAACAGGTAGGAGGGGCTTTGTGGTAAGTCATTGCACTGTTTCCTGCATCTAAACTGAATAGTTGATGGAAAAGCTAGGGAGGTAAAATGAAAACAACACTGTGACAAACTCAGGGTGCCTTACTGAGGCTAATGCAATTGTCTTGGCCAGTGCTGGCCATGGAGTTCTGTGTTTTGACTGCTTGGAGAGGCCAGAAGGCTTTAGAGCTTGGGAGAGCAAAACTCAGATCTCCATTCTGCTTCCACTGCTGAGTTTCACAAGCCTTGTCCCCAGTGCAAGATGTGCTGATCTCATCACGTAACTGCCCACTGCTCTACTGATGATGTTGCCACATGTCAGGCATCTGCCACATGTCCTAACCCACTTATGAACAGGTTGTATGTTGGCCTATGGTTATGCCAGCTTATAGTGAAGGTGCACTTGTGCCCTTGCATTGTTCAGACATGGGGTGGTTCAGGCTGCTGTGGACCAGGAGCCATCTGATCATCTTCTTGTGCCTTTTTTCATGTGATTGTGTTCTGATTGAGGACCTTCTCTTGCTTAAAATGAATTTTGTGGTTTCCTTGCTAAACTAACCCAGAATAAGGAGATGGTGTCACAGAGGTAGGAATAAGCAGCCAGGAGAAATGACCTTTTTTAGCAGGAGTGGTGGTTACTGCCAGCTTAAAGGATTCTCAGGTAGAACTCATCTGTGTTCCAGCACTTGCAGGTTAATAGCAGCAGCTGCCAGGAGACTTGTATTTGCTTGCATCAGCCAAAGAGTTAAGGGAGCAGCACGAGTTAGCAAACTCAGTAAGCCCAAGAAGAGTTCTGATGAGCACCAGGCTTCCTCTGCCTCTGCTCCTGGCTTCGTTAATCATGGTAATTTATACTGGGTAGCCCTTTAGACCATATGTCCTGACTGACCAAGTATCCATGTCTCCACACTGGGCAGGAGGAAGTAAATATTTCATTGAGCAAAAGGCTCCTGCAAAAGCTTTTAATGTTGTGAATGCAGACAGAAGAGCTGGATCCTGCTGCTGCTGTCTCAGTGGAGAGGCATCGCTTCCAGCAGCGCGTCGCTGGGGGAGGAGGACATGTTGTTCTTCTGATGTGAATAAATGAACAAAGAAGAAAAGCAGGGGAAGGAGAGGGAAGGTAGTCCAGCTATATATTTAGAAGCATTTGTGCCTCCTCACGGCCTGCGCTCAGGGCTCTAGCTCATCAGATGTGCATTGGATTAAATAGTAACAATACAGAGGCATTTTCTATCCAAAAGGGCTTTGTCCTCTTTTCTTTCCCTACCCTGTTTCCTCACTCTAGAGGGTGAGAAGGAAGCATGAGCCTGCATGCTATGCTAGATGTGGATCTCTGATGGCTACTGAAAGCATCAGGGTTCCAAGAGCACCCTGAGGCCCATGAAAATACAAAGTTGATGCATGTTTGCAGTTGGTTCTATTCCATTCCACTTTATGAGGGTGGGCTCTGTCACACTGCTCTGTGTTTTGAGCTAACAAAAATGAAGTAGAAGGTACAGGGGAATGGCAAGCTGCCCTCAGCCTTTATGTAAGGCACTGAGCAAGGGTAAGCTTTCAGATTAGAACAACCACTTCCTTTGTAATAGAGAGCTAAGTCTGCTTCTCTCTGGTGTGCTATTCCTAACAGAGACTTCACTTGTGCTACAGAACACACGAGTGAACTTCCAGGCAGATCCAGAGCACTGAACAGAATTTTCTCAGCAGCTTTCTTGAGATGCAAAACAACAAAGGTTTAACATGCTCCTGAAAATTTAATTCAATAAGATTTAGCCCCTCTAGGAGAAATACAAATTCATTAATATGTAGCCATTTAATTCTCATCATATTGTTGCTTATAGCTGATTGTGAGTTGCTCTGGGCTTGCTTGGAAGTGCTTGCGAACTCCCTCCAGAGTCATTGGCTGGGGTACTCTAGAGAGAAGGAAGAGGTAGATGGTGGAGGAAACTACTTAACTGGCACTGGGCAGGCACAGGAGAAGACCTATTCCTTGTCTCCAGTTAGGGAGGCAGACACTACACTCAGGAGTGCTCTGAAGACATTTTTGGCTGTATAAACATGACAACGTATGACAAGTGTCCAAGCATTCACCAAGTCATACAGAGACTTCTCTTTTAATAAAAGGCATGATTAAGTTGCATCTGTGCTGTAAAATAAGGGGCAGATTTGTGTGGAGGCCTCTCAAGGCTAAAGCTGCCCCAAAGCATGATTGGTTTGGAGGGAAGAGGAGTGGAAATGAAACTAGCTACTGTGCTTTAAACATCAGCACAATATGGCTGTCACATCGCTGGAGGAGAGCTGTGATGTGGCAGGGCTGCTTTCCTGTAACAGGCAGTTGTGATGCATTATATTCTGTGGTCCCCAGAGCCCTTGTAAGTCTGCTTTGAAGTACTGTACTGAAATAGCTATGTGGTCTGGTATAATGCACATTGCCTAGGGCAAAAAGGGATGCAAGCCCTGGAGGTTCATGGTTATGGGTGGGATCATAGACATCTTTTCTACCCAGCTGGTTTCTGGGGCTTTATAAAGCCTGAGTAACACTCTCAGCTTGCAGCTGGAGTCGTTGTCTTGATGGAGTGATCAGTTTGCCTGTCCTCAGTCTGGTCAGCAGATGTTGTGAGCAGGGAAGGCAGAAGCAGAGATTCGTTCTTGCTTTGATTTGCTGGACTTGGATGCAGAGCTGAGCCTGGAGGGTCAGTTTTCAGTCATGTTTGTCAGTTGTGTTGCTCAATTCCCTTCACATGACCTGAATGGAAAAATCTCTTTCATGGCTGGAGAAACAGGCAGAAAAGTTCAAGTGACTCATCTAAGGCATTCCAGTACTTATATACAGAGTCAGGACAAGATCCTTGCTACCCAGCCATGCCTTTGCCTGTGCTAGCCACTAGATTTTGATGATCAAGTGGTGAACAACCAGAGTGCAGATGGTAAAAGAGGAGCTTTACAACCATGAGTGCAACTAACTTGACATGTCAGTGTACAAATTGGCAAGTGTGGCTGATACTCTAAAATGCACAGTTCTTAGCCCAGTGGTCTTCCTATGTTCATCTTCTTTCATTCTCAACCTCAAAATGATGAAGGCAACTTCTGCAATCCCTTAAAGAATCCCTTAAAGAAGGGGATGTTGTGGATGTCAGCACTGCCTAAAATGTACCTCACAATCCCTCAAAGAGCTTAGACTTGCTCTCCTGCTGATCTTAAAGATGTCCTCACCTGTTTCTCATGCTGAGGATGGGTCTTGCTGCATGAAGCTGCATTTTTGGCTGTGCAAATCAAGGAGACCTCTCTATTGCTAGGCAACCTGAGTGCTCTGTGCCTGACTGGCACTGCAAGTGAAGCCAGGAGGTGTTGGAGGCTAAGGCTGCTCTACCTTGCAGGTGCAAGCAGCCTACAAGCCATGGGAGGGCTGGCCTTACACATGTGCAGGGCCATTGGATGCCAAAGGTGACTGACATGTGGTGTTCCTTTGCGTGTTGGGGTGTGTTGTTTTTTTTTTAATGAAAAGCTTTGCAAAGCTGAGTTGGATTCTGCTGGGGAATTACTTGTGGCAGGGCTGAAGTGTTTGCTTGAATTGCCAGGTCTGGTGGGACTGGTTCCCTCTGTAGTTGTGTCTGCTAAGGCCTTCTGCTGATTAGGTGCATTTTGCCATTGTTGGTCTTTTCCAGCCTTCTATGATTCTATGTTTAGCACGAATCATGATGAACCCTTATTCCCCATCTCAAGAGCAGCTCTCCATGCCTCAATTTCCATTTTAAGTGGGATAAACAGGCACCTTACTCTCCTGTCAGTAGAGCTGGGGTGAGGGTTTTTTTTTCGCTAGTGCTTGTAAAGCTCTTGTAGCTTTCTGGTATATCTGTATGTGAAAACAATAGGCTGTGGATTTCCAAGCCAGTTTTGTGCTTGAAAGCAAGCACTTGGAACTTCAAGGCAAGAAGGACAGTGGACTGGAACAGGAGCCACTTGTGATAGACAGTGATCTGCTCAAGGCAAACAGGTGCCCGAAGTCTGAGAGGATTGATCTCTTCAGTAACAGTGCACTGCTGGCTGGTGCAGCACCTGCTTTTAAGCCAGTGTGAGTTGGGGAAAACAGGCATCTCTTTGACAACAAATAACTAACTCCCACTCTGCCTCACTGGGATTTTCTCAGCCCAAGAAGCTTTGTCATGGTGCATACACAGCGTGTTTACTACAGGGAACCGTGTGGGTTTCAACAGACAAATAATGCAGTTACTGTACACAGCTTGGGCAGTGGCAAAACCAGCTGCTCTTTCAGTGCTTGCTGTTTTCCCTTCTTGCATGCAGGCAGTGCACATCTCAGTGTGCTCCTGCTTCAGCCTGTGTGTATCCCTTGCACATGTGAATGTGTGCTCTGGCTAGCGTTTAAGGACAAAATGTAGCCTGTCTGGGACTGAGAAGGTAATAAGCACAATTTCTGTCAGCACATGGGCATTTGGCTGTCACCAGGGTGCACTTCAGTTGTATAAGGTGTAAATGCTCCTCTCCCTTCCCTCCTTCACGCCCTTTCTCATCCCTTCCTTCCTTCTCCCCTGCCCATCCGTGGCAGGTCTAGGTGAGGCTTAGAAGCATGCCTTGTTAAGGTGATAGACCAAAAAAAGCTGTTGTATCTCAGCTGCCCACAGCCTGCAATGCATTGGTGACATCTGCTGCTTCGGACCTGTGTGACAGCGACATGTGACATTGCCAGAGGATGGCACTTGCTCGGCACAGTGACTCACAGCCCTTTGAGCTTGAGAGCTGCTGCTGTAGGTGCCACAATAAAGGCACCACCAGGCTATGAATTGGTGTACTTGATACTTAACAGCACTTTTCCTAGAAGGCATTTCTTTCCTTTCCTGCCCTGACAGCTCTCTCTCAAGGGTCTGTTTGAAGTGCTGCCCACTGCCAGCCCCTCCAGCAGTGTCCCCAGCACCACATCTCCTCTAGCTGTGCCTCACAACTACTTATCAATGCAAAAGCTTGTTTGTTTTCCACTTGCTGGAGAAGTGGCAGGGACGGGAGGAGCTGTCACTGTATAATCGTGAGAAAACAGGGTTGTCGCTGATGCTCGTTTCTGCAGGCTTCCTGCCCCTTGTGTGCCTGATGTTCTGTTGCTTGAGGAGAGCAGGTGAAATAGTGCAGTCGCTGACTTCCTCTGAAATGGTTGCCCAGAACTGGATCTCCCCAGTGTAGACATCCTGTGCTGAAGAGTGTGTCTTTCAGTTGGCTAATGGACATGCGTGGGTGCATGTGGAGAACAAGAAGACACCTGAGCCACAGCCCCGAAGGAGCAGATTTCCTGAGACAGCCCTACAGACAGACATCCATCCTCATGTTAACTGAAGCTTCCTTTTTGCTGCATTGTGAGCAGAGTTCTGTTTCCTCTAGCACTTTATTATCAGCCTTCCCTGGGGCTTCTCTGCGTTGTCCAAGTTACAGTGGTGTTGTGCAGTGCTTCAAGCACACTTTCTTCTGCCTCTCTTAGAATGGAATAGTGGTCCTTCATACTGCTTACTGCCATGCAGTAATAGCATCCCCTGCAGCAACAAAGCCTGTCAAGTGCAAGGCAAGGGGTTGGGGTTCAGCAAGAGCAGGACAGCACTGTGCTGTGGTCCTCTCAGATGCACCCAAGCCCTGCTCCTCTTACTAAGGATTGGACCCAACCTTCCCAGCTTCTGCTGGAAGCAGTTCTCTACCTATGCCATCACTCACACAGGGAAGGGAGTTACAAGGATATAGGAGCTCTGCATGAAGGATGGGTGGATAATGACATTATTAAAAGACCTAGTCCAGTGGTGCAGATGACACCAAGCTGTGTGGCACAGTCAGCTTGCTAGAGGGCAGGGATCCATCCAGAGGGACCTGGACAGGCTGGAGAGGTGGGCCCAAGCCAACCTCGTGAAATCCAACAAGGCCAAGTGTAAGGTCCTGCATCTGGGTAGGCACAATCCCAAGCAGAAATCCAGGCTGGGAGGTGAATGGCTGAGAGCAACCCTGAGGAAAAGGACCTGGGGGTCTGGGTTGGTGAAAAGCTCAACATGAGCCTGCAGTGTGAGTGCAGCCCAGACAGCAACTGTGTGCTGGGCTGCAGCNTGCTGCTTTCAAATGCTGCATGTTGCCATGAGCACTGCAGTACAGTGACAGGAGTAAGGGAAAACTGCATTTCATATAGTGAGTTTAGTTGCCTCAACTGAGGCTTGATCCTGCTCATGCTGGTGTCTTGCTGTTGCCTTTAGTAGGGGTGAAAGTGAGGCTTCTCTTCTGTTTCTGTTTAGAAATAAAAAACAACTATTGCCCAAGGCTCCGTGGGGGCCTGAATACTAAAAATGACAACAGGAGTTGGGCCATGATGCGGAGAGAGAGCTGTCACCTCTGCTGTTCTTGTAGTGGGACAGACAGACTTTGAGTCCTTGCTAGTCACAGGTCTGTACTTAAACTTGGGTCTTGCAGATGATGCAGCACAATCACTCTTGGGCTACTCTGTTCAGGAGCAGAATCCCAGAGGGCCTTGTGCGTCCTGTTGAAAGTCGTTGTGTGCCACTTTGGTGGAGCAGGTTTCTGCTGTCTTACAGCAGGAGAAGCAGGGGCATGGATGGGAAATGAGTCCCTCGAGAGCATCTGATACTGTGGCAGAGTAAAAAGCAGGAGTATGGCTTTCCTGTCCTTGGTGCTGCTCTTTCTTTCCCTCCTTCCTTTTCCTTCCCCTCCTTTCCCTTGTTTTTTCCCCCTTCCTTCCCTTGGTTTTCCTTTCTTCCGTTGGCTTTCCCTCCCCAGAAGAAACAGTTTTAACTGTGTTGCAGCCTGGAGAGTCCTGCCTGGTTGTTGGGGCAGAAGTTGCTTGTGGCTTATCCCAGGAAGCAACCCTGATTTGAACACTGGTTGTGAGCTGTCTGCTGCCCCAAAGCCACAGTGTGGCCACTTGTGTTGCTTCTCCTTGCCCAGTCACAGTGTTTGTCTTCTCATGTACGGATTCAGGCTGTGGCCAGGCCTCCCTGTGGCATGATGAGTTCAGAACGGCACATACTAACATTTCTAGGCCTTCAGAAGTTGGACCCTCTGTGTTTTGGGTCACCAAAACTGTTTCACTGAACATCCCCCTCCTTCTTTCCTCTGCAGAGAGTTAAGAAAGATGTTGACAAAGGCACTCTGCATACAGATATGTTCCTGCTGAAGACTGAAGGTTTGGGCAAGGAGGAAGGTAAGCTACTGCTGCAGCTGGGAGGGTTGTACTGGAAGTGATACTGCAGGCCTCTGCGTGTAAATCCTCTCTCTCCCTTTGAATAACAGATCCAAAAACACCCCAAACTTAGAACAGCGTTTCTCTCTTAATGAGAAGAGCTACACCTCAGTATTTGCTTTGGGGCTAAACACAGCAGATGAGTTGATTTAAATATTTCTTCTTCCCAGGGGTAGCTCGAGTGCATTTGTGTGGCTCTAGCTGAAAAAGAAAGGGGCTAGGTGAAGGAAACAGGAGTTTCAGAGGGCTATATTGTAGGAATTATGTCTTCCTATTTTTTTATGGTCTGAGATAGAGTGGAGAGTCTCTAGGCTCCTTGCATAACTGTGAGAAGCTCTGGCCTGCACAGGCAGCTTCTAGAAGCATCACTAGAAAAGGTGTTTTAGGAAATTTTTTTTTTTTTTTTGGTTTGTATGTGGGAGAGAATGAAAGCAACATTTTGCAATTTCTCTTCTCTGGGACCTTTTGGTCACTGCAGTTCTGGTTTACAACAGAAGATTGTTGGGATTTCAGAATTCTTCCTCTTTTGAGAAACTCTCTTTGAAGTGGTGTCTCACAGAGTCTTAAGAAAGAAGATTGGGCTGTGATCCCATGAGATTACCTAGTGCAGGGATATCATCAAAGCTGGATGTTGGTTGGTCAGTTGTTTTACCTCTGAATGCCCCCAGAAATAAGAATTCCATCATTTTCTTAAGTGTATTTTGTCCTTGGCTTATGACACTAGACAATCTTCTTTTGAGCTGAATTTCCCCAGGGTTAAATTTGTGATTGATTTCTGAAACCTGACCCTCTTAAAGTGAAATTCAGGGAGGAGGGTTGGTCACATACTGTCTGGATTCCAGACCCTACTTGCATTATGTCCTATTTATAGTTCATCTTGGTAAAATCGTGGTTCCTCCAGTGCCTAGCCAGTGCACAGGCTTCTCCCAGTCTGCAGTGTAGGGATTTGCTCTAAATCCAGAGTAGAAAGGATTAGGAAGGTTTAGAGCACAGGCCTTCTGCTGCTGCTTAAAATGTGATTGAGTCTTCATACACTGAACTGTTCTTACTCTGGGGGTTAAGGCAGTGGTGCAAGTTAGCAGGTAACTGGAGAGAACTGATGTAGGATGGGCTCTATGGGATATGAGGTGCATCTCCTTGGCACTCAAAGGAAGTCAGGCCTTGTTTGAACTCCATCCTCCTGTAAAGGTGTGCACACTCTTCAAGACACTCCTTGCCCCAGAAAGCACTCCCTGAATCATAGAATCGGAGTCATTCAGGTTGGAAAAGACTCTTGATGTCATCAGATCCAACCATTAACCCTGCTATACCAGGTTCACCACTAAACCATATCACTTAGTGCTACATCCAGATGACCTTTAAACACATCCAGGGGTGGTGACCTAATCACCTCTCTGGGCAGCTTATTCAATGCTTGACCAGTCTTTCAGTAAAAAACTTATTCCTGATCACTAATCACCTGTGAGACTAGCACCTACCTCTGTATATTGACCTTTCAGGTCCATAGAGGGTGATAATGATCTCCCTTCAGCCTCCTCTTCCTCAGACTAAACAGTTCCAGTTCCCTCAGCTGCTCTTGATAAGACTTGTGTCTTACGTGAACGTCCACCTTTGCTTTTGTTGAAGACACAGCAGTTTTCTGAGGGCAGGAGGGTTGGAAATGTGGAAAATGAAGTGATTCTGCTTCTTGCTGTCATTGAAGGCACTCTGTGCAGTTCTGAGAATGTCTGAAATGGGTCGTTGAGTTACCTGCTGGAGTACTGAAGAGCCTCGGAAGGTAGGAAAAGGATCAGAATTCTCCTGTGCTGATGCTCATGTTTGCTCTTCTCCATTACCAGACAGGTGGACATGGAGTCGGCTTAGCCCCTCTGGAGTGAAACCCACTCCCAGGTCTGGCTTCTCGGTGGCAGTGGGTCCCAACAACCGCTCCCTTCTGTTTGGAGGTGTGCATGATGAAGAGGAGGAGGAGAGCATCGAAGGGGACTTCTTCAACGATATTTATTTCTACGACATGGGGAAAAACCGCTGGTTCCCTGGGCAGCTGAAGGTTCCATTTTTAAAATAACACAGATCTATTCAGTTCATTCTGCTGGATCATCTGACACGTGTCCCTTTGGACTTCTTTTTTAGCCTCGTGCAGCTTTCTTGCAGTGTGGAGCAAGCTTATTTCTAATAACTCAGGCTGCTCCAAAAGCTGAGCCACTGTGTGTGGCTGCTGCTTTGATCTGTTACCCACTGACTGTGGAGGGGTGGAGAGGCCATAGAACTGAAGCTGGGCATGTGCGGCTCCAGCAGGTTTTGTCTCAAACCAACTGAATTCTCTTTAACTTCGTGCTGCTCCTCTCCTTCCCTGCCACATAGCTCCTTGTGCTCTCCACACCCTGCTTCTAGTGTGATGCAAATTGTCACTCTTCTAGGGTAGAGAGGAACCCCGAGAGACCTAATGATTGGGCACAAAGTGAGAGTGGTTCAGGAGCCAGGCTGTGTGTGCCCATTGATGTGCAATGCAAAATGAAGCAGAGCAGCCTGAAAACTTAGTGATGGTGTTCTACTGGAGGCCATTTGCAGGTCAGATGAGATAGTTCAGTAAAAGCTACTGTGAAAAGCTCTTGTGTTGGGATCAATAAACCTCCCTATTTCACCAGTGTTGGTGAGCTACTAGAAGAGATGAAATACTAACCTTGGCTTGCAAGAACCTCATAAATGTGGCTTTCAGCTCAGGTCTTTGATTTTCGTTTGAACCACTCTCAAGGGACAAGTGAGGTACAATTGACCTGGCTGAGCTTCCTTCTTTCCACCCCAACTGTTTCTGGCTTTGCTCTCAAAAGAAGTCAATCACCACATAACAGGCAAACATGCAATCAGATGTTTGCTTCTGCCTTCCTAGCTGACTGTTCTCCAGCCCTTTCCTAGAGTACCTTGAAGACCTGGAGTGCTTCTTGATAACGCACTGTAATTTAGCACCCAGCAACTGTTTTGCTTCCACAAAATGGTGGGTTATTTTCCCTTGCTCCTGTCACAAACTGGTGGACTCTGTGTGTGTTTGTGTGCACCTGCCAGGTGGAGAGCCAAAAAGCTGTTTTCTGTCTGTTCAGCACATGCTGCTGTTAATAGAGGAAACAACTCCACACTGTGGGTTCTCCAGTAGTTTCATTGCTCCTTGGTTTATGGCTGGTGGAAGTTCCTGCTGAGTAGGAGGTGGCACCTGTCACTTTAGGCTTACAATTATAGTGAAAAATAACTGAATTCTCCCTCTTCCCTCCCAGCAGAATCCAGAGTGTTTGTATTAACTGCTGTACCTGCTACTAGGTGTACACAATTCATACAGTCTCCTGTTCTTTGTTCTTGTCAACAGGGACCAAAATCAGAGAAGAAGAAGCGAAGACGTGGCCGACAAACTGAGGCAGAGGATGCTGGGGACGAGGAGATGGAGAAGCAACCTGCACAAGGCCCAGTGGAGATAGTCAAAGAGGTAGTGGCAGAAGATGGGACTGTTATGACAATCAAGCAGGTGATCTCTGGACTAGCAGATGAGAAGGAGAGGTCCGAATCAGAGGAGGAGGAGGAGGAAGATGGAGCCTTGGGGCAGCAAGTGGAGCCATGCCCACGTTCAAATGCCATGTTGGCAGTGAAGCATGGGGTTCTCTATGTCTATGGGGGAATGTTTGAGGTGGGCGATCGCCAGTTCACCCTCAGCGACCTCTACAGTATCGACCTACACAAGATGGAAGAATGGAAGGTGCTAGTGGAGATGGATCCAAGTAAGTTCTGACAGTGAGATCTCTCTTTCTGGTCGTTAGTGTAGCAACACTAGGTGGGGAAAAAAACCCAACCAACTACGGAGCTTCCTCAAGGGGTGGTGCTGAGTAGCGTATCTCTTATGGTGGTGCCTAAGTGGTTCAGCCCAGGTCGTGTCTTACAGAGACCTTGAAAGAG
Source organism: Ramphastos sulfuratus (assembly GCA_013399055.1). Lineage (NCBI taxonomy): Eukaryota > Metazoa > Chordata > Aves > Piciformes > Ramphastidae > Ramphastos > Ramphastos sulfuratus. The sequence continues at coordinate 73,832 of WBNM01001698.1, forward strand.
GATGTCCCTGCAGTGCATAATGAGCAAAGGGCAAACAGAAAGGAGGCTTGCTCTTGATCATGGAACGGTGAAGTGCTAGGGAGGAGAGTTGAGCATCAGCACTAAGCAGCTTCTCCTTCACAGCTCTTCTGTGCTGTTCACTTTTTCCTGACTCTTTCATCTCTTCCTACTGCTCTGCATCAGAGTCAGGCCCTGTACAGTGGGCAGAATACAGCAGGGCTCTTAAAGAGCATATCTATCTGACCTTGCCCTGGCATCCTCCATGACAGTTCTGGGTGTAGGAGTGGGAATCAGCTTGTCATTTACTGCTTCTCTTCCATTTCCCATCAAAGAAGCGCAAGAATGGCTGGAAGAGTCAGACTCAGGTGAAGAGGATGATGATATGGAAGGTGCAGAAGGAGGGGAAGAGGAAGAGGAGAGCTCTGAAGAGGAGAGTGAAGATGAGGAAGGTAACAATTAAGATGAATGTTGTTTTCATACTAAAGTGGGTTTTAGTATAGGCTGGTTCCACTGCCAGCCTGGAAGGCCTCACTGGCATCCAGGTGAGCTTACCAGCAGAAGCACAGTGCTGCTCTAAGGCTAGAAGAAACATTTGATTGGTTTCATTTGAGGTTTTGAGCCTCTTACATTTAAAGACAAGATGAAGAGCAGTCTTGCCTGGGTTGACACATGGAAGAGCAGATTGCCTTCATTAGCTGTTGGTGACCTCTCTCTCTGTCTCCCTCTCTCTTGTGTGGCAGGAGAGGAGCAGCACCCCCCCGTGCAGCCTGGTGAGAAGCACACAGACTATCTCTCCAGGACAGAGCAGTACTGGATTCACCTGGCCCGCAGCAACATGGGCCCAGATGCCAAGGAGAAGAAGGTGGTAAAAGTGGCACATGCCATGGCAAAGACTGTCTATGAAGATTCAGTTGAGGCTGTTCCATGAGTGAAGAAAGATACTGGGAGCAGTGGTCAGAGCCACTGACCTCAGCCTGATGGCCTGGGCAGTCAGCATGTCCAGAGGGTATCCTGACACTCCAGCTGTGAGTGTCTCTGGGCTGACCCATTTCAATATGCCCACTTGATCAGTGCTCTGGATGTGCTGTTACTGCTCTGGAGGTCCTGGGAGGGTCTTGAGGAACAGGGTTGCTGTCCAAGCACTTGTTCTACTGAGGCTGCTGTGTACAATACTGTCATACTTGTGTTCAGGAGTTGTTGGGGCTGTGTCAACACAAGCTGCACATCACAATGGTTCATTGGGCCCAAATTTCCTACTCTAGCTGGGGCCATAATGTCCTCCAAAGGTTTCTACAATAAACATCTTTGGTTACTTCATCTTGGCTTTCTTAGTTAATCCCGTCCTAGCTTTTCTGCTTCTTTTTCTCCCGCCGTGAAAGAGGCATCGCTGTTCCCGATGTGAAATGTGCAGGTAGGTGGTCATAGGCTGCACTGCCTGGAGAAACCTGGGAATCCTTTCATAGCTTGTCTGTGGCTGTAAGCCCTGATGCAGGTAACTGCAGGAATCTCTTTTTAACTTTAGCTGTGATTTGGTTTTGCCTTTGCTTGTGGTCTCCCACAAGAAGGCAGATGTCCAATTGAACTCATTATGCCCAGTGAAGTGCCCTACCATGAGACCTGATGGCATGTTGAGGACAGGAGAGAGTGAGCTGATACTCTCAAAACACTTCATGGGTTTTGTTTTTTTTTTTTTACCCCATGCTTCCTGGCTCAGCCCCTCCTCAAGGCGTCACTTTCTCTCCAGCAGAGCCGTGCTGTGGTCCGTAGGGACAACAGATGGATACAATTGTGTCTGCTGCAGCAAACAACTGCTGACTTGAGCTGACACCAGAAGGCACTGGCTGTCCTCCTGCAGAGAAATCCAGGGTGCCAGGGGTATTATTTTGGCAGGGGCATCGCTGGGGAGCTAACTCTCAGGAGAACAGTGCTAGGTTCTGCAAGGCTAATTAGAATGTCATCAAGATTAAATAGAGCAGGCTGCCAACGTGGTTTAACTGTCAGTATGGGGCCTTGTTTGACAGGGAGGTACCTTCCATGCAGGGTAACAGGCAAGAGGTAGAAACAAACCAGTTGGTAATAAGCTAGGAAGGATCCATAGCACTTGCTTGGCTAACAGCATCACTTCCCTGTTGTCCTATCTCTTGGGCTAGTTTGCAAGACCTTGATCTTGTTGGCATTTGATACTTTGTTTGGGGACACACACATGGCTTTCTCTGCAGAGTTCTGGGAAACCTCCCTCTGCAGGTTTAGTTTGCAATGTTACTTATATTTGGAAAACTGTTTTTAAAAGGTGCACAGAACCCCATCCCAAAGACCCAAACAGACAGGGAAAGGACACTTTTTGCCAAATGCACTGCATTATTTTTCCCATTTTCAAGTACAGAGAAACACCCTGAAAGAATTGTTTTCCTTGAGCTGAAGCTGGCTTGCAGCAATGCCAAGGGTGAAGGGTTGTTTTGTACAGTGCTGCTGCAGCCACAAGAAAGGATTCTCCCTCCCCCTTGCTCTGGTAGAGAGGCGGCAGGATGAGGGAGCTGGATGCATCAGATGAGCTGGAGTGTCTGCAGTGATAAGCTGAGCTTTTTCCTTTCATCTTTTCCTCAAGGGCTCTGGAGTGTAGTCCTAGTTGTGCTCTGTGCCAGATGAGTATGACTGGGGAAGGCATAGACTGGAGGAGACACTTCCAAGGAACCTGTGAGTCAGAATGGGCCAAGTGTCCCACTCCTGTGAGAGGCACAGCAGTGTGTTCATGTGGCTGAGGGAAAGGAAGCTTTGGGATGAGTTGCAGGGGAGTTGTTGGCCTCCAGGGCTGTCATTGCTCTGCTGGGAGATTTGGCTGACCTGAACTTGCAGCTTGGTTCAGTTCTTCCCAGAGCTGGGGTTTTGGATGAGCCAGCACAGGCCGTGGATGATTGTGTGGTGTGGTTCAGGAGGCTCTGGTGGCCATCCTTAGGTTGTGTGATGAGAGGTTGCTGCCACAGCAAATTGTCCTGGCCTGAAGGTGGAGGCTTAATTGCCAGCTCTGACAAAAGGGGACTGTAGCACTATAGCTGGAGCAGCCTGCATGGGGGCTGAAACCAGGCAAGTGTCCCCTCTCACTGGAGCATTTGCAGCTATTGGGCTGCCATCAGAAACTGGTTGTTGGTGCATCTGCAGCCACTGCTCTGCAGCAGGAAACACACAAATGCAGAATTCCCTTGGCTGTCACTGGCTGCAGAACTCAAAGATCTGTCTGGCCACCCCAGCCCTTCTTTTGGTGTAACTGTGGAAGCAATGGAAGCTGCCAGATGTTGGCTGAGCAAGTAACTCCTCGCTAAAGCTCACCCAAGCAGGGCTGACTGATTGATACTGCTACATGAAGTGCCTGCAGAGGAGGTCACAATGTGATGGGCTCTGCTATGGTCTTAAATGCAAACTGTGATGGTGTGATGGTACCTTGCTCTTCTGAGCATTGACTGAAAGTCCCCAAGTGCTGCCATTGACACTTCCAGATGAGGAACCGGCAACACTCTGCAGTGTTTTTAAGCCAGGCATCTAACAAAGAACTTCTGCATCTCTCAGCATCCAGAAAGTGAAGTTTTCCTTTACCATTACAGAGCATGATCTCTGAGGTGCCTGGAGTGAAGGGTTATAGCTCACAATGTATCTGAGCTACATCTTCAGACCTTTGGGCACAGATTAGTAGCTACAGGGCTTCTTTGCCTGGTGAACCTCTTGGCATGGTAATCAGGTGGTTACACATAGCCTGGAAAAACAGGTTGGTGGTAATGCTGGAGCTATGTGCCTGTGGCTTAAGATTAGTTGGAACAGACCAATAAAAAGAGCTCCAGAGCTTGAGGTGCCTGGGAGGGAAGCACAGTCCTGGTGGATCTGTTCGTGAAAGACATAGCCTATGCTTGCTGTGTTCAGTTGTTTTCAGGAATGGTTCAGGCCTTGGGCTCAGTGTAACAAGCCTTGCCATGAAGGTCAGAGACAACAGCATGACTGATGGAGTTCATTTAGAGACTCAGAGGAGTTAATCTGTTTCTCTACACCAGGAGAATCTGCCACCATATCAAGAGTCTGCAAAGCCCAGCTTCTGTGTGAACAGTTTGCTCCCGTGCAGCAGAGCTGTGCAGCACGGGCAGGAGATCTGTCTGGCCTCTGCTCTGTTCCTGCTGCAGCAGGAATCTCTGGAGCCAACCTCACCCTATGACAGTTTTTAAACATTCCTGCTTTTCCATCCTCCCTTAACTTGCCAAAGCCTCTCAGGACACAGAATTAGTCCTTGGCTTTCAAATCAAACCTTCAAGATGCTGAGGGGCCTGAAACATCTCTGTGAGGAGAAAAGGCTGAGAGACCTGGGGCTGTTCAGCTTGAAGAAGAAACTGAAAGGGATCTCCTCAATGCTTTGCAACAGCTAAAGAGGACAGGGGGCAAGAGGATGGGGCCAGACTTTTCTTAGTGGTGCCCAGTGACAGGACAAGGGACAGCAGGTACAAGCTGGAACCCAGGGGTGTCTGTCTGACTATACAGAGAAAATTCTTTGCTTTAAGGGTATTGGAGCCCTGGAGCAGGCTGCCCAGAGAGGCTGTGGAGTCTCCTTCTGGGGAGAGATTCCAAACCCAGCTGGACACTGTGATCCTGGTGAACCTGATGTGGGTGACCCTGCTGTAGCAGGTAGGTTGGACTAGATGATGTCCAGAGGTCCCTTCCAGCCCCCACTGTGCTAGGATTCTGGGATTCTACATCGTTATTTCTTCTCTTGCCCCTTCCCTGCTGTTGCAGTCTGGATTCTCTTCTCCCAGTAGTGCTTCATAACCCTGCCCAAGATAAATAGATGCAGCAGGAGCTCAGTGTCTCAGAGATCAGGCCCTGCAGAGTCCCAGAGCTCTTGGAAAATCTGGGTCTTGAGTACAAGCAAACCAGACACCAGATAGGCTGGTGAGAAGCTGACGTGGCACGAGCAGGTGGAAGAGTTTTGTACTCCTCTCTTCTCACCATCCCCAAGGATGTGGCATCAAACCAGCTCATCGCTCACACAGGTGGGGTCTGGCCAGAGGACCCGGGTGTCCCCAGGGAGGGACAGGCATCCTTTCCCCATCACCTTACTGCAATGGCAGGGGGTGAGCTGGTTCCTTGAGCCCCTGCCCCTCCTGCTTCAAGTGCTGCTTGTTCTGCTGCAGCCTGAAAACAGACGATCTGAACCTCCAGCTGCTCGCTGGCCTCTGTCAGCACAGGCTTCAAGCAGCAGGGATGGATGATTTACATGGATTTATGTGCCACCATGACAGGCAGCTTAACCTGCCCTAGGTAGATACACATGAATCTGGGGCTCCTAAGACAGGGAAACACACTGAATTACCTCTCTCTCTGGGTTACTTCTCAAGAATATTTCTGGCCTTGGGCAAAAAAGCCCAGAACTAAGACTAATTGCTCAGCTCCCTGTGATTAATAAAGGGAATCGTTATTTTTAAACACACGGTTTGGGAGCCAAACTCTCTGGCTCTTTCATACTGAACAAACCACAGGTGTGTGTGGGGTTTTTTTGTTTGTTTGTTTTTTGTTTTTTAATCCTGCAGAACAAAGAGATGAAAAATCTGAGCTGCATTTGTGTTTGTAGGTAACTGCTGGGGTGTGGGTAAGGGCAGGAATAGCTGGTCAGTTACCAGTGTGGAAAAGCCAGTCAGGAAATCACTGGTGCTTTTATTTGATGGAAATGGAGAGCTGGTTTTGTGCTGGCTTACATACATCTAAATAGCATAGAATTGTAGAATGGTCTGGGTTGGAAGGGACCTCCAAAGGTCATCCAATCCAACCTCCTCTGCAATAAGCAGGGACATCCTCAACTAGATCAGGTTGCCCAGAGCCCTGTTGAGCCTCACTTTGAATCAATCCCCAGGGATGAGGCCTCAACTACCTCCCTGGGCAGCCTGTTCCAATGTTCCACTACCCTTGGGGTAAAGAACTTGTTCCTAAATATCATACTGGGTTTTCATGCTGCTGTTTAACCTGCTCCAGGAGGGATCTCTGTGTACAAAAAAAAAAAAAAAAAAAAAAAAAAAGGAATAGAAATCCTCAGAAGTCTTTACAAAGAGTTGTAACCAAGATGGCAAAACACAGGGGTGAGTTGCTAGGGCTGTGACCTCTGTGTGTCGTTATTTGGTTCAGTTTGAGTACGCAGCAACTATCCAAGAGCGAAAAAGAAGAGATGACAGAGGAGCCAAGAGGAAAACCAAAAAGGTTTGTTACACACTTACTGTGGGAAACGAAATTAGAAAGCTGCTGGGGTCTTGCTGCCTTCAGTTATCATTTACCCTGTCCACCCATAGCCTGGAAAAGGAAAGGAAGCAAAAGGAGGAGGAGGAAGAAAAAGAGGAAGAAAAACTGCAACAGGAGGGAATAAGACCATGTAAGGAAAAGAACTGAATTTAACTGGCACATGCTCTAATCCTTAGTTTATTTCTGGTTAAAAATATAGCAATCCAGTGCAGTGTAATAAGAAATCTGCTGAAAAGGTAGCAGAGAAACAGCTAAAACAGAAGCAAAGCAAAGCTGAGTCCGCAAGTCAGGGCTGTACTCAACAACTCTGTATGTGAAATGGCGAGGAAGAGGGTTTTTTTTTTCCCCCTCCTTTCCCACCCCAAAATATATCTGTGTGTGGGTTTCATCCCACCCTCGGGTTGCTGCCACACTTGCACCCCTTCTCCTGGTGAAGAGAGCTGCAGTGGGTAGAACTGGGGGTGGAATTTGGTCCCTGGATGTACCAAATCCCAAACAAACCATTTGCACCGTACCTGGTGGTGGTGGATCAGTGGCAAACGCCGATCTCCACGGCAGGGAAAGACGGCGTGGGGAGGGAAGGAAACAGGACAGCCACCCTTGAGCAGCGAGGGGACATCAGAGCCATTTCCAAGCACTTGAGCTAAGACCACACACCCTTGGGATTGGGACCATAACAGCTCAGAACAGGGATACGGCATCTTTAATGAGTATGCATCTTATCAGTGGGGACAGGGGAGGGGAGAAAATCAAGGCAGGCATATTACAAAGATGGTAGAAACCAACAAATTAAGTAACATAGAAAAAAAAGAAAAGAAAATAATACATCCTTAGAGGCTGCCATTGCCAATGATGGGTTTCTGGTTTTCTTTTGTTTTTTTTTTCCTTTTTTCCTCCTTTTTTCTTTTTTTTTTCTTTTTTTTTTTTTTTTTTTTTTTTTTTTGACATTTTTGGAGTTGGANCTTTACAGGGACATGTTGGAAGCTGGAATATACATCCTGCATTACAAAGTGCAAAATACTACATGCTCAGAGCCCAAGCATGATGTCTGAAACAGTCCACAGCAAGATGTAAGAGACAAACCCACTACCCTCTCCCTCCTCTCTCTGGGACATGCTCCAGTGCTCCTCCCCAGATGCCTTTGAGAAATGGTTTTGTTTCACTTGATTTCAGTTTATTGTTACCCTAAATGGATCAGAATTGAACCCTTCCTCCCCAACAGTCTGCTCCCTGACATCTCTGTGGATGCACAGGTTTGGGATGGGATACTCCTTATGTGTTGGTGAGCATGGCACAATGACCAGCAGCTACTCAATTTGTGCTGCTGAAGGTGCCTGCAAGTTTGGTTTATTGGGAGGGGAATCTGGGTACATATTTTTACCCAAGAAAAATTGGCTGTGAATTTAAAGTAGCACTGGGTGATTTTCCAATCTTGCCATTGAAGGGAGCAGCCTGGGGAGGAGGGTTGAAGGCAGGAGGGTGGTGGGGCTGCTGCTCACACCTTGTGTCCCCTATCCCGCCCCCCCCACCCCGCCCCAAGAAATTTAGCCAAACACTAATTGCTGCTTTATCTTAGGATCAAATAACAAAACAGGGCCCATTGCCCTTCTCCTGTCTTTCCCATCTAGACAGGGTTCATGCCTTCCCCGTGCTCCTTCTCTCCTCCTTCTTACAGCAACATTCCTCTGTCTGCGAAAGGAGAGGGGAGAAAAGCCTGGGTTTGCTTTTCCTCTCCCATATATCATTAAAGCTGTTGTGGGTTTTCCTGGGAAACTCAGTCTGGAGCATCCCAGGACCTGTACATACATCAGACAAACTCTCCCCATGGTCCCCTCATCCGGTCTCCATTTTTTTGGGTTCATTCCTATTGTTACAAATATTTTTTTGTTTGTTTGTTTTTGGGAGGGTTGGAAGGGGTGAGGGGAAGGGAAAGGAGGTTTTTATTTTGTTGAGATTCCTTCTCATCCTTTCCAGTGTTGGGGGGGCAGAGTGTTGATAGCATTTTTGCCATGCCACACAGCATAGTGTTATACAAGCAAAGAATTTTGGCTAAAATCCAAAAAACATTACCCAGGAAAAAAAGGCAAACTGTGAGTGAGACTCAATCGTTTGTTGTTCTTCTGTGAAAAGACTTGGAAATTGTCATAGGACAGTTCAAGTTAGGACTTCTTTTTTTTTTTTTCCCTTTTTTTTCTTTTTCTTTTTTTTTTCCCATTTGTTTGTTGTTTTTTTTTTTTTATCGTTGTTAGTTTTTTGTTTGTCGTTTGGTTTGTTTGTTGTGTTGGGTTTTTTTTTTTTTTTTCAACACCCCCCCTCCCACCCCATTCATACATGTAGCTGTTATTTTTGCAAACAAGACAGTCTTGAATTAGATGAAAAAGTTAATAAACAAAATGGCGACTCCAATATTTAGTAAGATCACCATGACTACCAAGATGGGAGCTGAGCCCTGGAAGAGAAAGAGAAGGAGAAGAGTTAGGAGGTGTGTTTGAAAATCAGTGCCCAAGGGTGTCTCGTGACAGGGGGCAGGCACTGTGCTGGGTCTGGGACACTGCAGGGCAGGCAGGTCTGAGGATGAGCAGACCCCAGAGCACAGATTTACACCCTCCAGCCAATGATCCCAAAGCAGCTGGCAGGGAGGCAGGTGGGAATAAAGATCTCCCCCTCAGAGGTAAGCATATGGCAGAAGCGGGGACTAAACCCAGATCCGTTACCTCTGTCCTTGTGACAATAACCAGCATTCTCCTGAGGCAGTCCTCCAGCTCTCTAAGGCAGACAAAATCCCTCTCCTGCTTCACCAACCAGGTTCTTTCAGCAGCCCCTTTGCTCTCTCCCCACACTTGACCCATAGCCCAAAGCATTTTTGGGGGCCACACCATCCCTCCCTGCCCCTCTTATGCCCGAGTGGCAACAAAGCTGCTGGACTCCTGCTCTTCTGAACCACTTCAATGCTTGCTTTCCATCCACTTGCTTCAATAGACACAGACCTGTAAGGCTTGGGGCAGGTTCTGTTTGCTGTCTTGCATTAGCACAATAGGCATAGAAGGACCAATGTGACCTCCAGACTGGAAGCCTGCCCACCCACCACACCCACTGATTAAGACATTACTTGGTCATGTTGTGCATAGAGGAAAGTTCTGGCTGAGGGATCTAGAGGCATTCAGCCCAGAGAAAAGAAGGCTGAGGGGAGACCTTCTGGCTCTCTACAACTCCCTGAAAGGAGGTTGGAACCATGTGGGGGTAGGTTTCTTCTCCAGAGAAGCAAATGATAAAACAAGAGGAACCATCCTCAAGTTGCACCAGGGGAGGTTTAAATTGGATATGAGGAAAAATTTCTTTGCCTTGTAGGTTGCCAAGGCCTGGCCCAGGCTGCCCAGGGGAGTCCCTATCTCTGGAGGGATTTCAAAGCTGCAGAGCTGTGGTGCTGAGGGACATGGATTAGTGGTGACTTGGCAATGCTGGGTTAACAATTGGACTTGATGATCTTAAAGGTCATTTACAACCTAAAAGGTTTTATGAAATCTGGGCTTAAAAGAGTAACTAAACCCAGAGACTTACCTGGGGTGGTCAATGATAAGGGATAAAAAAATATAAATTGGGTCACACAGTTGTTTGGGGATAGTTTGGGGGAGTCTTTCAAGGGTATTTCCCAATAAACATGTACAAGTGTCCTGGTAACAGCAGAAGTCAGGCCAGCACACGGTGGTCTATGCTAAGGCCACATTTTGGGAAAGCTCCAATGACCTTTCCTGAGGTTCACATGGACCAAATGAAGCTCCCGGGGACTGTGTAGAAACCATGGCAGCAGCCCTTGTCACACACCCACTGTAGTTGAAGCCCACCCTAGAAGCATCCATTACTTCCCCCTGACCATGAAGGCAGTCCAGACAACTCATGATGTGGCCGTTGGACCCTATTAGCATGCCAGGAATGCTGGGCAGAGAGACCACTGGGCACCAGGACTGCAAACAACCCTCCGACGCATCCTCCTGCGGAACATCGGTCAGAAAAACATCCACCCTGCCACCTCATCCCTGCCACAAAACATTTGCTGTCCTGAAGTGTTAATGTGGCTGGCATCAGGGTGAGCAAGCCTGTGTGCAGGTAGGTGGTAGCTATTTCTTGGAGTAGCTGGTATCCTTGTCTATTCTTGCTGCAACAGAGCTGTGCCAACTTCGATCGCCTGGAATAGCACAAACCCTTTCCGTTTGTGCTGCTGCCCTCTTAACAGAGCTGCCATGCCTGTTGGGGTGGCATGGGGCAGGGGTGGGCAACCCTTTCTGAGGCAGTCCTTGTGCCACTGCAAAGAGCTGCTGGGGAGAAGAGAAAAAAAGGGAAGGGGAGGGGAAGGAAAAAGAGAAAGCTGCTGGCTGGCCAGAGATCTCTTTGGAACAGGCTGATTCAGTTCGCATTTGGGAGTGGGTGGGAGCGAGGATGCTGGAGCTCGCTGGAGCTTGCTGGAAAGGCATATTTGTAGCTTAGCAACAGGGTCAAAAGAAGCCAAGCAAAGGGAGGGATTGCAGAGAGCCTCTCCTGGCAGCCAGGTATCCACGCCTGACTGCTTCCCAGCAAATCTCTCCTCCTGCACCACGCAAAATCTTTCAAAGGCTGAAACCCACCCCCCTGTTGCCACTCCTCCACCCCAGCCTCGCCGCTGCCAAGCGCTGCGCTGCGGCGCCGTCTTTGCAGTCGGGGGGTTTAAGGTTTAAGCTTCATTTCAAAAGATTATTGGGTTTGACCATTTCTGAGCTGGTGTTAATAGAATAACAGATTGCCAGCGATTATCGCTGTCATTGTTTCTGTTGGCAGGCACAAAATGCATTTGGTTCCCTCCACCTCGCAGCCAGGAGAGGATTTAGCGGCTCTCACGCTGCCTTAGCCTTGGTCCACTCGCCGTTTGATTTCCCCTGCCGAAGTCACAGCCACCATTTCTGCCCCTGCTCCTCTCACACTGCTAGATCATTCCGCTACCATCACGGAGGTGAAGTTGTCAAGCAGCTGAGGTGAGCCCGGGATAATCTGGAGGCTGTTTTCTCCTGACAGAAGGTACAGAGGAGGACCAGCTGCCTCTTAATTCTCTGGTGTTTGAGCTTTACCCTCACAAACGCAGACACTTCAGGATGGATCTGTTGGACTGACTGAGATCACAACCCTTTAGTGCTTAAGATCTTGGTGGTGCCCAAGGAGGGAGCATCCCTCTTCATTTCTACCCCCAGTCCACCCCAGTTGTACTTGCACCCAGAAAAATGAGGAGAGTCACCAAACTAACCAACATGCACCTACCCAGCTGGATTCCTGTACAGGAATGTTTTGCTCAGCTCCCTGGCTCAGTCTGCATCTATCTGCATCTTGCATCCTCTGTTCAGTGCAGAGGCAGGAGAAAATGCTTGCTCTGCCACTGTATATATGGGATCTTCCAGGTTTGCCAGCAAAACCATGCCAAAAATCAGCTGACCAGGCAGGGGAGGGGTCTGTGCAAACGGAACAGCTCAAACCCAGCTGTCTGACAACCCAAAAATTCTGCTGCCTTCTTACACTTCTCCCTTTTTAACACCCTTTTCTCTGTGCTAACCCCAACAAAGGCTCTCCACACAGCAAGTGCAGGTATGGGCTGCTCCAGTCACACACACACCCCGGTGAAACTCCAACGTGTCTTGGCAGGGGCTGGATTCCTGCTGGTGGCAGCTGGTGGATAAGCAGCTTTGCTCCTCTGAAGCTTCTGATTCAGCTCTAATTATGAATCCTGCTGCACTTCTAAATGCTTATGTCTGGCTTATTTCTAACTTGTAAGGTCTTTGTGCCTTAACCTCTGCTCAGAGGAAATGCTTGCCCTTCTCCCCTTTGATGGCAAGGATGTCCTGGGATATGTGTCATCTGTTTCTAAGAACTAATTCCTGCCTGGTGCCCAGGCAGAAGATGAATCACTGCTGGGTTTGTGCTTCGGAAGAGATGCTTTGCTGAGCCCAGCCTGGCCATAGGTCAGTGAACTGCCTCTTCTGCAGCTGCAGCCAGTGTTTGGGAGCCAGCAGCTTTTGCAGCCCTTCACACCACATGCCAGCCCTCTAATGTGAGCCACCCATATTTAGGAGGAGGAAGGATTTGCAGCTTTGCATATTGCTTTAGTAGTCTGGCCATGCTTTATTTCCTCTTTGGTTTTGCTGCGACTTAGAAAAGCCCCATGAAGTCCCCAAGGCCAGCAGTGTGGCAGGCTCTGGGTTGCTAGAAAGCCAGAGGTTGAGTTGCTTTTCCAAGCCTGGGCTTTGTGTGTCACAGACAATGAGTGGCTGGGAAAGATCCTCTTTTTTTGTCTTCTTTTTAAAAAGAAATAACCCCCCTGAAACAGTTGTGCTAAAGAACTGCAGAGGTCTGTTCAAATTGCCTTTGCCTGTCATTCAGGAGATGGGGCTCCACTGCAAAATGCCCTCCTGCCTCCCAGCACAGTGCCCACAAGTCCAGAACCTGCTTTACTGGGAAGCAGACACCAGCTGGCAACATCCTCTCACCCAGTTTTAGCTGTCTAAACGTTAGACATCCAGCCTGTGCTAGCCATCTAAGCTGTCTGTAGACCAAGTGATGTGAGATGAATGACACCCAGAATGGTTACCAGCCCTGGCTCCAGCACAGGAAAAGTCAAGCTCTGGAGAGCCTCAGCATCACCCAGCACATGGAGTGATGGCAAATTCCATCAGCCAGATCCGGCAACTCTGGGCCTGGGATTTTTGATTCTTACTTTTTACCATAAGATCCTTGGACTCCTTCACAGGAGGAGGAAAGCATCAGCTGAGCATGGACAAAATACAGCAGCAGCGGTAAGGCGAAAGGATCTGTCTTGATCTTTCTGAGGTTCAGCAGGATCAAGAAATGGGTCCTGCACTTAGGCCAAAACAACCCCCTGAAATGCTCCAGACATGGGGTAGAGTGGCTGGAAATTGCCTGGCAGAAGACAAGCCAGTGTGTGCCTGGATGGCCAAGAGGGCCAACAGCATCATGGCTTGGATCAGCAGTTGTAGAGAGCCGAAGGTCGCCCCTCAGCCTACTTTCCTCCAGGCTGAACAGCCTCAGTTCCCCCAGCTGCCCGGGGCACTGGTGGAGTCCCCATCCATGGAGGTGTTAGAAGCTGTGTAGGTGTGGTGCTGAGGGACATGGTGCAGTGCTGGGTTTATGGTTGGACTTGATGATCTTGGACATCCTTTCCTACTTTAATGATTCTGTGATTCTGATTCTGTATCAACAGGGAGAGTCTCCAAGGATTTTCAGATTTCCTCCAGAGTTTAGCTAGCTGGAACATAGACCCTCATTGCTGTCTACAACTACCTGAAAGGAGGTTCTAGCCAGGTGGGGGTCAGTCTCTTCTCCCAGGCAACCAGCAAAAGAACAAGGGCACACAGTCTCAAGTTGTGCCAGGGGAGGTCTAGGCTGGATATTAGGAGGAAGTTCTTGACAGAGAGAGTGATTGACATTGGAATGGGCTGCCCAGGGAGGTGGTGGAGTCGCTGTGCCTGGAGGTGTTCAAAAAAAGACTGGATGAGGCACTTAGTGCCATGGTCTTGTTGATTGGCTAGGGCTGGTTGATAGATTGGACTGGATGATCTTGGATGTCTCTTCCAACCTGGTTGATTCTATGACCCAAACCCATGAAAACACCAAAATATGAATAAACCCTTGTTATGGCCCAGGAGGAACCACTCTGGAGGCAGTGAGTGAAGGATTGAAGATTTACTGTAGAAGTAATGAATGAAACCATCAGCTCTGATGGTGACTGCAGCCAACCTCCACCATCTCTGCCCCTCTCTCTTGTTTGTTTTCACCCTTTTTAACTGTTGTGTAGCAACTCAAGAGTCTTACTGGGAATAGAAGGGACAGCTGGTTTACAAATACAATTGCAGCATAATTAATTTAGGCATTAACAAGCCATTATTATCCCTTATCGCGGGGTGCAAGCTCTGCCTCTCTGCCATGGAAACCATAGTGCATGTTACCTAGGAATCCCTCTGGGATCTATTAAGTGTAATTACTAAGGACTTGGATCAGCAAAAAAAAAAACAACCAGCTAAAAAATCCAAAGCAATAAATGTGCATTGTTTTCTAGCCTCAGCACTGCGGAAAGTGCTGAAAACTTAGCGGATCTGTGGCGTTTGTGCTGAATTGTCACATCATTGCCAGGGACAGGCTGCTGCAAAATGGTTAAGGAGCATTTAGCAAAAGAAACATTAGGGATTGAGTTTTCTTTCTCCAGTGTATTGCAGCATCTCCTGTGACTTGAGGAAGGGAGCCCGGGAGGTGCTGAATGTAAGAGGAACAGGCACTTGATGCCAGCGTGCAGCCAGGAAAAACCTGCTTCTGCAGAACAGTGGTTGAAGTGAATGCAAGGGTTTATCCCAAGATGGTGTCTCATAAGTGAACTCTTTTGTCACCTCTGCTTCAGTCCTCCTGTCACAGGTGCATGTGTAGCTGGCAGCAAGATGTAGGTTTCGCAGCACATAGGATTATTTTGGGTGGAAAAGACCTCTAAGATCATCAAATCCAACCACCAACTCAACACTGCCACGGCCATTAAACCACATCCTGAAGTCCCATGTCTACATGTGTTTTTGAACACCTCCCTGGGCAGCCTGACTTCTCTTTTAGTAAAGAAATTCCTCCTAATGTC
>WBNM01001699.1:0-30270 GCA_013399055.1 Ramphastos sulfuratus
TCTAGTGTGAGGTGTCTCTGCTCTTGACAGGGGTGTTGGAATCACAGAATCATAGAATCAGTCAGGGCTAGAAAGGACCACAAGGACCATCTAGTTCCAACCTCCCTGCCATGGGCAGGGACACCCTAGAGCTAGATGATCCTTGAGGTCCCTTCCAGCCCTGACAATTCTGTGATTCATTTCAGTGTCTTACTTTTGTGTTGTGCAAAATAGTCGTGGGCAAAGAAGCTACAAAGTGTTTAGTACTTCTATAACCTCAAACCAAGGCAAGTGAGGCCTGGAGATGGGTAAGAGTGTCTATGCCCTGCATTATGCATTTCTATGCTCTGCCCCAAAGGAAGAGAGCAGGTGAGTTAAAATAAATTATACAGATTGAAACCATTGTGATTTATATTCTCAACTATGTTATGAACTATGTTCTTTGCCCACCAAGGCTTTCTGAAGGACAGTGCAATTAATAAAGTTGTGAATTACAGCGTGGAGGTAGCTAAGAAAATAGCTTGCTGCACTGTGGGCAGCATCAGATGTTGTTACAAATATACTAAATATATTGTGTCTGCTCCTCTAGGAGGAATAGAAGGATAATACCTGTCATCTGAGCACTAAAAAAGCCATTTGGCCTTTTTCAACTGACTTATGATTAATAGAGACTCAGCTGAAATGTCTATATCAAATGAAGTGTCTACTCTTGAAATCCAGAATATTTCAATGTAAGCCTTCCAGAGCCATAGGTACTCAAGCACTAAAAGAACAGGAACATGAAAAACAAGCGAGTGCCTGTAATATTGTCCAACTGTTCTTGAGAGGCTGTGGGGACTCTGCTGTTGCTGCCAGGAAAGACTGAAAGATGCAGAGCCTAAATTGATGGAGATTCTGAGATACCTGGGTCAGCTGAGAAGGACATGGATTCAAGTAGGGTCACAGCTTAGGAATGACTTGACAAAAACAAGCAATTTACTCAAATGTAACCCTTCCTTCAGCTCACCTCAACTGCATATTGATAGAGTCACGGCTGGCAAAGAGTTTGAAAGAACCCTGCAGCCTCTGAACTGCATCTTCACTAGGCCACCATGTCTTGAAGGAAAACCTAAGTTCCATGTCTGCTCTGAAACAAAGAGAGTTTATTCCTTGTAAGACTTCTCCAGCAGCCTGCTTTATTACTAGCTTTGTGGTGTGGGGGAATTTGGGGGTTTATATTAAAGCTACACAGTCAGGCTGAAACCAGGTTTATGCTTTGACAGAGAGGAATCCGAACACAAAATGCCTCAGGATCACATTCCTCATTCTTGCTTTGTTTCAGGCTGTCTTCTTGTGGAAGATAAATAAAGCATACAAGAAATACTGTGGCAAATCTTTGTTGTCTTTTACTCTATGTATTCTGCAGCAGATTTCAACTGAGTGTTTGGGCAGCACAGGTCTTCCAATATTGCCTGGTGTGACCCAAAATGACACTGCTGCAGACAGCTGGCAGACAGCAAGGACTTCAAAGTCAGCACTGAGTTAGTTTGGCTTGGAAATGCACATCTGATAGCAAGGACAACATCCTTACTTGACTGAAATCTGAAGCAGAAAAGGCATTATGGGAGTTCCATCATAGGAGTTCCAGGGAAGGGAAATACATGCAACAAATAAAGGAAAATCTGCAGCCTCTGAGAGGTGTAAATCCCTGAGCTGGTCACTACCATTGTCTCCTGGCTACTGGTGGCTTCTGTGAAACATGGGCTTGCTGCCAGCTGGGTGTTAAAGCAGACAGGCAACTTCACAGCAAAAGCACTAAGTTCAGAGGAGAGCCTAATGCAGAATGAGCATGAGAGCCCAGCTGTTGACAACCGAGAGAGAAGCCATCCTGGGTCGAAGCTTGAGTAGGGCCAGAGAAGAGGCTGCTCATCTGCTGAGCAGAAATGCCTTAGAACATAGCTGAGCAGCACCTTGGCTTCAGACAAGGCTGTGGCCAATACACACCTCTCTGTAACTCAGCTGCACCATCACTAATATCCCTTCAAAGCCTCGTTTGCTCCATGCTTATCTTGCTGTATTTTCCTAGAACAGATGTTCCTCACCCCAGTATCTCCACCCACCCAAGACCACCTACACAGTCACTTCTTGGTGCCTCCAAAGCCCACACTTGCCTCTCAGCATCCTACCAGTTACTGATCACCAAAGAACTGCTATTTAGCTAATCCAGGGGTAATGTGCATCACATAGAATCATAGAATGGTNTGTGTGATATGACATACCTGTAGGTTTATACACTGACTAGCTTTGGAACTTGAGATTTATTTCTCTTTCCATCCTCTGCATAAAACTGCAAAGTGTTCTGCTACATCTTACAAACAGCCTAACAGCTGGCTGCAGCTTTCACCTCCTGACTAGCTAGCATCCTGTGCTCCCTAGCAGCACCTCCCAGGAAAGAGTCACTTTGAACAGGTTCTTACCATTTCTGTCAAAATTAAAATGTGTTCAGGTGGCATCAACCACCAAGTGCTCTGACAGTCCACACAAATAGGAGGCTGTGAAACCCTGGGGCTAGTGAATTTCCTGGGAAGTCTCCTACAGTCTTTGAGAGCATTAGGATTTCATCTTTATCACAAATTTCATCCCTAGCACAAATCTGACCAAATCCTAACATAATCCATGCACTTTTTCATGTTAGAACTGCAAACTGAACGTTTGTAAAGCAGCATGGAAGAAAAATAAGGCATTTTGAAAGGACCTAAACCCAGCACAGCTGGCAGTCCAGTCTGAAAGAAAACAGGGAGAAAAAAAAGGCATTTAAACCATTTATGGTATAAACAAACAAGCATCCAAAGCATCCCAGGGGTTGAGAATCTGTACAAGTTGGTCTTTGTGGATTTCCAAGTCAAAATCCCTTATTGCAACAAAGATTTGGAGGAGAGCCTAGCTCATTCTTATCTACTGAACACAAAAAAAGCCCCTCCCTGCACCCCTTGTGACTGAGATGTTACTGCACAGCTAATAGGAGAGGCAAAATCATTCATTTGAAGACTGATGGCTATTCTTCAGAGAAGCATTTAGTATTGTGGAATGCCCAGAAGAGCTGGTTATGAATTTGATTTCTTTGTAGCTAGAAATGTGATTTAAATTGCTGTTGACAGTCAGGATTTGTCTGATTCTGGAACAAAATAAGCCTCTGGTTTCAACACAGCACTGCAGAAGTCTAACAATTTAAATGTGGGAGAAGGCCTAACCCTCCAGCACCTGCACAGAACACAGAATCATAGAATCAGTCAGGGTTGGAAGGGACCACAAGGATCAGCCAGTTCCAACCCCCCTGCCATGCCCAGGGACACCCTATCCTAGATCAGGTTGGCCACAGCCTCATCCAGCCTGGCCTTAAACACCTCCAGGGATGAGGCTTCCACCACCTCCCTGGGCAACCCATTCTAGGTTCTCACCATTCTCATGCTGAACAACTTCTTCCTAACCTCCAGTCTGAATCTCCCCATTTCTAGCTTGGTTCCATTCCTCCTAGTCCTATCACTACCTGATAGCCTAACAAGGCCCTCTCCAGCTTTCTTGCAGCCTCCTTCAGATAGTGCAAGGTCACCTGGGAGCCTTCTCCTCTCCAGACTGCACAGCCCCAACTCCCTCAGTCTCTCCTCACAACAGCAGCTCCAGCCCCGTGCTCATCCTCGTGGCCCTTCTCTGGACACCTTCCAGCACATCCATAGCCCTCATGTAGTAGGGGCTCTAGAACAGCCACAAAATCAGTTATTTTATTCCCCTGTGGACACGCTGTCCTTCCCCCACAAATGTGCATTTGCACATGGCTGGCATTTTTTGGCAATTCAGAGGGATAAGGTGAAAGGTTTGTATTCTGCAGTCAGGCTCCATTTACTGCTGGAGGCTCTGTGGGCACACTTGTGGCATGAAGCAATGCCGTGGAAGGCTGATGGAAATCTTTTGTTGGCAGCTCTGCTGCTCTGGCCATCTCAACCCAAAAAGAAGACAGCAGGATTAGACTGATAAAAAACTCCCAACATTGGTGATGACAAAGAGTCAGTTCCTAGTGGTGGGAGACAAAACAGTGTGGGAAGGAGCTACTGATGGGGGACCAGCATAGGGACTTCTGCAGCCATCAACCACAGGGCAGGGGAGGGGCAAATGGCCTTGAGCACAGGAAAGTTAAGAAACTCCACACTGTCATAGGCTTTTGTTTAAGAGTGCAACAGACTGAGATTATTCTACTTTACTCTTTTTCTAAAGGAAAAAGGGCAGTAAAATAACAAGGCCCTTGCTGAATTGGAGAAGAAAATACAGAAAGGTTGTATTTAAAAATGTACAGGAAAAGATAGGGCATACATGAATCCTTAACACTTAATACAGATACAGGATACATGAGAATTCCCCAAAAACCTTCCCCCCAAGCAAACCAAATACACCAAAACCCCAGTGCTCATTTTCTCCCATCCCCATTGTCTCCAAGTTAGGCCCCAGGCAGGTTGGATTCACTGTAGCCCATGGCTTTGAAGGCCACCACCTACAGGGTACTCCTGCAGTTACCCAGATAAGGATCCCTCCGGAGAGCTGAAAGGTAAAGGGAGAAAAGAGAACAAATTGCTGCTTAAAGTGCTTGCAGGTTTTATGGGATTGAATAACAAAATTAGGATATCTGAGGGCCCTCCAGTTTGTCCCTTGTGATACATCTTGGTCTTTGTAGTTCTTTAGGAAATCTGGGATAGCCTGGAACCCTTCAAACCATGACACACGTGAAGGCAAGTAGCAAGCCAGCACAAAACATCAAGAAGTACTTCTTTGAACAGTGCACAATAGCATGACAGAAGGAATTGAGTATCGCTCAGTACAGGGAAGAATGACACACATCAGGCAGAAAACATCCCTTAGAGTCTGTGAAGCATGCAGGTACTTCAGCAAACAAAATCCTTGAGCCAAGGGCTACTGGAAGTTGGAGGGGGTTCACAAGGAAAGTGCCACTCAACACATGCTCTGTCTCTGGTATTTTCTAAGCATCCACTGCTACGTAAGTGCCACAGAATCCAGCACAACGCACTTGCAATTCAAATCTGAATTGGTCATAATGAATTGCAGAGGGAAACAAAACCAACCACCACAAAGCAGCTAGAGAACAGAACGCCACCAAAATCAATGCCTGTCAGCAAACAAACCGATAAACACCCACAGAAAAGCCCTTCAGACTGCTACTGTTACATGTTGATCATGCAGCAGAGTTTTCTGATAATGCAAGCAGCTTATGAGATCATTTGATGGCAGAAAACAAGAACGAGATGACCTTCACAGGGGTGGCACTATGAAAGGATTAGGAATGAATTCACACCTACACAGCTCAGAAAGCAATTCAAAATGGTAGGTATGTATCAATAATAACATCCAGCTCGGCTCCAGCAAAGAAAAGAGTGCAGGCACAAGAGCTACGTGCAAAAGAAGAGTATCATTTCAACAGCCCATTTTGTTCCATACCCCACCCCACACACACACACACCATGAGCTTGCAGAGCACGCATCCAAAACATTCTTTTTGGTTCCATTTGTTACCATGCACATTGAACACACAATGGCTGTTAAATGTCAGAGTAGCAGAAAGCAAACCAAAACCACCCTCTCTCCACTTTCTGGTCATCCTTATGGAACTGGTCCCAGCACATGCAGGAGAACTGCTACTGTCCCTCGTTCTGTAAGGAAAAGCAGTGCCAAACCTCCAGATTGCAGGAGAAAAGATGAAGAGTATCTGAATGACTGCAAAAGTGGTGCTGTGATGTGTGGAACAGGCAACCTACACCCTTTTATCAAGAGCTATCAACAACACTGGCCCCTCGTGCTTCAAGGGAACATCACAGAACAAAGACTGAGGAAAAGGAGCACAAACCTTGTGATTATTCCTGGGAGCATGACAGCACTGCTACAGGTATACCCTTGGAGGACCATTTACAGAAGACATACAGACTGGTTGCTGCCAGGGTACATCCATGAACTCCAAGCGGGAGAATCCAGAATCCCCTTGTGGCTCAAGTGTGACAAGGCACTCTCACTGCCTGGGAAAGAAGCGTTAGTGAGTCTGCCAGCAGGGAGTCAGAGCTCTGCACACCACGGATGGGCCTGGAGATGGACGTGCGCAGGGGGTGAGGCACGAGTGTGGAGGGAGGTGATGATGATAACGATGGAGAGAAAATGGCAGTGGTCATGCTAAATACGTAACTCAGATTGTTACAGCATATACAATTTGCAGAATCACAGCAACACCCAGGCTGGCAAAGCCTCTCAGGATCACCAAGTCCAACCTAGAACCCTGCTCTACAAGATTCACCTTAAATCACATCCCTAAGCACCACATCCAAACAAACACATCCAGGGTGGGTGACTCCACCACCTCCCTGGGCAGCTCATTCCAGTCCCTGACCACTCTCTCCATGAGAAATTTTTTCCTAATGTCCAATTTAAACCTCCCCAGCCTCAGCTTGAGGCCATTCCCCCTCATCCTGTCTCCAATTACCTGTGAGCAGAGCCCAGCAGCAGCCTCTCCACAATGTCCCTTCAGGTAGCTGTAGACATTTATTCTTTGTTTTTTCCCCTCTCTGAGCTTTGCAAGGATTAGGAGCTATGGGTTTGCCATGGCTGTGTAATATCCCCCAGCTGCATTACACAGTGAAAGTAAAACACTGTGCAGCTAGGGTGTGTGTTTTGTCAGGGATGAGGATTCCTGGAGCTTTTCATCAGGGCTTTGAGAGGGTGGGCTGCCAGGGTGTACTATTTGCTGACAGTTATCTTCATCCCGCACGGATTTGAGCAGAGATGTGTAAAGCAAATTACTATTTTGAAGCTCGCTATTTTGTTAATAGCTGCTGCACTGTTATTTAAATAACTCCCACCAGTTTCATTTGCACAAAAGCTCTTCCAATGCTTTATGCAAATCTACTCCAGTACAATTTACACGGGGCTTGAAAACTTCCAGCTCTGTTATATTCAGCACAGGAGAAAAAAAAATTGCATAATGGCTTTACAGTGATGATAATTTCTATTTCATTCTTATTTGTGCCACTAATGCTGCAGCATTAGATCTAATGCAACTTTCTTTACAAGGCCAAATTCAAACGGTCCAGACTGTTTGAAGGTTCTATCACTAAGAAAAGTCATCATTTCACCTGATTAAGAGGTATGTCTGAAATCTCTTTATTCCAGGCTATGCAACCAGTACTTAGATCCCTGAAAACTGCTGTGAGATTTTCTCACATCTAGTATTATGCAGGACCACATTCTGTACTATCATCTTCTCTCTCCCAGGCACTGAGCTCAAACTTTTCAAAGGCAGGTGTAGCTGGTGGTCTGAGAGCTGCATGATTTACATCCTGTGACATACAGAACAGAATCATAGAATGGNCATGTCATAGAGTCCTGCTTGGCAGCCACAAATGGCAGTCCTGGCACCACAGATGTAGCAAGCAAGAGAGTTTCAGTCAGAGACATGTTGCAGAGTGTAAAAAAAATGATGTGATCTGCCACCAGCCCGCTAGGGCTGAGGATGAGAGTCAGTTCAGGGCACCAGAAGACACAAATCTCCAAACTATCCTCACAGTCCTTTCCAAAAGGAGCCCTTCCTTCCCCTCCTAGAGTCACAAAACCTCCTCACACTGAGGTTCAAAGTGGCCTTTGGGCTAAGCTATTCACTTGCCACCAGGGATGGGAGCTATGGGGATTTCTACTCTTCTAACAACCAGAACAGCACATTATACAGATGTTGTTAGGGCTGAAGAGATATCTAATGCTTCTAAGTGTTTGGAAGCACCCACCTGCCTTCACTGAACACAGGTCAATGAGAAGACTGGGCAAAGGCTACTAACTTAAACTGTAAGCCAAACAGCATCCAAGGCAACTAAGTTACCCAGTGCACAAACACCACAGCTTCATATTTGTGCAACAGAGGTAGAAATAAAGCTTGCATAGATTTGAAAGAAATTCTACAGAGATTTGCAACATGTGCTGATATATATTTCTGTAAATCCTGACAGGACAAAAAGCAACTGTCATAAACTAAAGCAATTAGCACCAACTCACAAAGGGCAGACTTGTTACACTGAAGAGGGAGAAAAAGGCTGTTCCTTGAGGAGACTGAAATATCTAGCATCTCTCCTAGCTAAGGACATAAATTGGTTCTCAGATTGCTCTGCAGGATATAGTGATATCAGATAAATCTCTATGGAAGCACCTAGTGTGTCAAAAGCAACCTGGAGCCCAGGCAAAACAAGAAACCTTTCCTCATCATAGCCAAAGCAGAACTGAGCTTTTGCCTTTCCACTCATGCATAGCTGACCTGTTGGAAGGCAGTGAAGGGGGAAAGGGTCTGGAGGTCCTAGTGGATGGGAGGTTGAGCATGAGCCAGCAACGTGCTCTGGTGGCCAGGAGGAGTAATGATACTCTGGAGTGGATTAGAAGGGCTGTGGTTAGTAGGTTGAGAGAGGTTCTCCTGCCCCTCTGCTCTACCCTAATGAGGCCATGTCTGGAGTACTGTGTCCAGTTCTGGGGCCCCCAGTTCAAGAGGGACATAGAACTGCTGGAGAGAGTCCAGAGCAGAGCCACAAAGATGAGGAAGGGAATGGAAAATCTGTTATGAGGAGAGCCTGAGGGAGCTGGGGCTGTGCTTCTTGGAGAGGAGGAGACTGAGAGGTGACCTCAGCAATGGTTATAAAGATGTGCAGGTGAGTGCCAGGAGGCTGGAGCCAGGCTCTGCTGGGTGATGCCCACTGACAGGACAAGGGGCACTGGGTAGAAGCTGAGGCATAGGAATTTTCATGGGAACATGAGGAGAATTTTTTTTTCCCTGTGAGTGAGGGTGACAGAGCACTGGTACAGGCTGCCCAGGGGGGTTGTGGAGTCTCCCTCTCTGGATGTGTTCTTGTGTGATCTGGTATAGGAGATCCTGCTCTGGTAGGGGGCCTGGACTGGATGAGCTGTGGAGGTCCCTTCCAGCCCCTGACATCCTGTGATTCTGTGATAACTCAAGAATTTTGAGTAGCAAGAATAATCTTAGCATTTTATTGGAATGTGCAGAAAATATATAGATTGTACAGAATAAATCTCATACTGGTTGGCTTCTGACATATATACTGGTGACATATACACCACACTGTCCATTGAACATGCATTCATGCAAGCAACTTTTTGTTCAGGGACACGAGCTACACAGGTTTGAAAAAGTGCTTGCCTTATTCTTTGTGCATTTCTGATTCACAAATCAGGTTAGACAAGATTATACCAGATGGGAGACAAACACCTTCAAAGATCCAGGAATATTTTGTTCTTAAACTAGACAAAATTATCCTCCTACCCTTCTGGTAGGAGACCTTCCTGCTCTAAGTATTCAGCTCTGATTAACTCCAACCTGAGGTCAGTGACACGGCAAAGCAAATACAGGTCCAGGCTGGGTGGGGAATGGCTGAGAGCAGCCCTGGGGAAAAGGACCTGAGGGTCTGGGGTGATGAAAAGCTCAAGATGAGGCTGCAGTGTGAGTGCAGCCCAGACAGCAACTGTGTGCTGGGCTGCAGCAAGAGCAGTGTGGGCAGCAGGGCAAGGGAGGAGATTCTGCCCCTTTGCTCTGCTCTCCTCAGACCCCATCTGCAGTCCTGTGTGCAGTTCTGGAGCCCCCAGCACAGGAAGGACATGGAAGTGTTGGAGCAGGTCCAGAGGAAGCCACCAAGATGCTGAGAGGGCTGCAGCAGCTCTGCTGTGAGGACAGGCTGAGAGAGTTGGGGCTCTGCAGCCTGGAGAAGAGAAGGCTTCCAGGACACCTTAGAGTAGCCTTCCAGGATCTGAAGGGGGCTCCAGGAAGGCTGCGGAGGGACTATTGACAAGGTCTGGGAATGACAGGACAAGGGGCAATGGGTTTGAACTGGCAGAGGAGAGATTGAAACTGGATGTTAGGAGGAAGTTGTTTGCAGTGAGGGTGGTGAGACACTGGCACAGGTTGCCCAGGGAGGTTGTGGTTGCTCTCTCCCTGGAGGTGTTCAAGACCAGGCTGGACAAGGCCTTGAGCAACCTGTTCTAGTGGGAGGTGTCCCTGCCTATGGCAGGGGTTTGGAACTAGATGATCTTTGAGGTCCCTTCCAACCTTACCATCCTATGATTCTATGATTTAGTGGCATTTCCCCTAGAGCTGCAAGATCAGCCCAGAGGGCTGCCTGGGGATGCCAGTCTACACTCTCTTTACTTGGATGCTGCAGTCACACAGCAGGTAGACATCCAAAGCCTTATTAAGTCCCATAGATGCATTTAGAAAATGAGAAGTCTGCTAATTTGCACCTATTAAGAATATGCCAGCTTGAGTATGTATGTTTTGATGTCCTGTCATTCCAAAACATAAGCAATGCCACTTGATAAGCTGATTAATAACAGGTTGTGCAAAGAGAATCTCTATATAAAGGAGAAGCAGAGAACTGAACAGACAGGTTGTGAAACAGGACCTACTTATTTAAAAACAAACGCAAAACCCACACAATTATTTTGTTTCTCAGTTCCGTGGTCGTAGGAGGAACATTTTCAACAACTTTTTACTTTGAGCCCACCAGAGTGTAAAGGTTGTAAAGACATTTCTTTACATCTTCAGTATCCAAGCAGAGCCTACAAGCACTGATGATAAACCATCCTGGGCACAGAAGGGACCACGCACCAAGAGAAACTTTGCTGGACAGAGCAGCAGGAGCCACAGGAGCTGCAGGAGTGGGAAGCAGGGAATGAGCAACCCCAAGAGAGAATGAAGTGGTTTCCGCAAGCACAGAGATTATGTTCAACCTGAAGCCAAGCAAAGACATTCTGGGTGAGCCCTTGTCACAGGAAGGACATGGACCTGATGGAGCAGGTCCAGAAGAGGGCAATGAAAACAATCAGGGGGCTGCAAAGCCTCAGCTATGAGGACAGGCTGAAGGAGCTGGGGTTGTGCAGCCTGGAGAACAGAAGGCTCTGGGAAGACTTAGTAGCAGACTTCCAGTAGCTGAGGGTGGCCTACAAGAAGTGTGCAGAGGGACTGTTTACAAAGGCCTGCAGTGACAGGATGAGGGGCAATGGTTTGAAATTAGAGATGAGCAAATTTAGATCGGATGTTAGGCACAAGTTCTTTATCATCAGGATGGTGGAGCACTGGAACAAGTTGCCCAGGGAGGCAGTTGAAGCCCCAACCCTGGAGAAGATACTCAGCCAAGTTCATTTTGTTAGGTACAGACAGAAGGCTTCATCTTTAAGTTGTGTTTAATAAGCTCATGATGACACCAAGCACTGCAGTTATCAAGTTTGTCAGCATTTCCTCAGAAGCTGAACTTTCTTCTGACAGGTGTTGCCTGCCAATTAATTTGAGAGCAGCAAGATGAAGTGTGGTACTGCTCAGAAACCAACTGTGTATTTCTGAGTCTTGCCCTGCATCAGCAGCATCCTTAGCTCCCTGACTGATGCTGAGACCACCAGCAAGGCAGCTCAGTTGTCTCTATCCTGGGAAGGAGGTGATCATTAATGCACAGCATGGCTAATCAACAGATAACACTTCAATATAAAAACTCTTTAGTTATGTATCTGAAAGGGGCCTACAGGAGGGCTGGGGAGGGACTATTGACAAGGTCTTGTCATGACAGGATGAGGAGTAATGGGTTTAAACTGGCAGAGGGGAGATTGAAACTGGATGTTAGGAAGAATTTGTTTGCAGTGAGGGTGGTGAGACACTGGCAGAGGTTGTCCAGGGAGGTTGTGGAGCACAGAAGCACCGAATGTGATAGAAGATCACATTTGGTGCTTCTGTGCTCCACAACCCCCCTAAAGGTGTTCAAGGTCAGGTTGGATGAGGCCTTGGGAGTGAGTTCCAGGGTCTCACCATCCTCATGGTGAAGAACTTCTTCCTAACATCCAACCTGCATCTATCCATTTCTAGTTTTGCTCCATTCCCCGTAGTCCTGACGTCCTAAAAAGGCCCTTCCCAGCTTTCCTGTAGGCCACCTTCAGATAGTGGAAGGCCACAATAAGGTCTCCTCAGAGCCTTCTCTTCTCCAGACTGAACAGTACCAACTCTTTCAGCCTATGTCCATAGCAGATCAGCAGATCAGATCATCCTCACGGTCCTTCTCTGGCCATGCTCCACAATGTTCAGATCCTTCTTGCAATAGGGGCTCCAGAACTGGATGCAGTACTCAAGACAGGATCTCACCAGAGTGGAGCAGAGGGGGAGAATCTACTCCACTCTGGTAAGACTTTCAGGGCCAGTTACCACTACAACCTTGGTGGATTGAGCAAAGAGAAACGTGCTCCCGGCACGAAACTAAGAGAAGACACCAAGAGAGGCAGTCCTCACAAGTGCCTCAGTGACACCACAATAGTATGAAATTATTAAATTTTAAGGTGTATTTTCGTAACCTTTCAGCTGCAGATGAGGAGACAACACTGGAGGAGATAAAAGAAACACAGGAAGGCAAGAGAAGACTACCAGCAGTGCCAGGCAGCCACCCACGCTTCCGTGGCGGCAGGAACGAACTGTCAGCCTCTGCTGCTCGGGCTGCAGATTGTGCCTGGTGACACTCTGGAGAGCCTCCCCACCACTCATTCCTCTTTCCTTCTGCAGGTGAGACTTACAGGCAGCACACAATACACTGAGACTTAAGAAGACAACCTAACACCATAATTCCGTTTCAATCTGAAGTAAAGACATGTCCTCCCCAAAGGAAAGGGATGACCTTCCCCTCGAATCACCATTTGGATTTATGCCTGCCACAAGCAACAATCTTTTCCTAATTTTAAATTAAAAAAAAAAAAAAAAATCAGAGTGACTCAAAATAGAGTTGGACAACCATAGAAACAAGAGATTGTAAAACACAGCTGCCCTGCAGAGGCTTTTTACTATTATTTCTCAATCGATAGGCCCAGGGAGCAGAACTGCTGCAGCTACACCCACTACCAGACACAAGCAATCTATAGGCATTGTAGTAAATTATATTACTTCAAGAATTTAGTCAAAAAGCACAGTGAGGCCCTTTCCCCCTTTAGTCCAAAATAAAGAGCACCTCAAGGCTGGTTTGGCACTGCCAAGATATCCATGATCTGGAGTCCTGTGTGCAGTTCTGGAGCCCCCAGCACAGGAAGGACATGGAAGTGTTGGAGCTCTGCTCTGAGGACAGGCTGAGAGAGTTGGGGCTCTGCAGCCTGGAGAAGAGAAGGCTTCCAGGACACCTTGAAGTGGCCTTCCAGTATCTGAAGGGGGCTACAGGAAGGCTGGGGAGGGACTATTGACAAGGTCTTATAATGACAGGACAAGGGGCAATGGGTTTGAACTGTCAGAAGGGAGATTGAAACTGGATGTTAGAGGAAGTTGTTTGCAGTGAGGGTGGTGAGA
Organism: Ramphastos sulfuratus; assembly: GCA_013399055.1. Classification (NCBI taxonomy): domain Eukaryota; kingdom Metazoa; phylum Chordata; class Aves; order Piciformes; family Ramphastidae; genus Ramphastos; species Ramphastos sulfuratus. The sequence continues at coordinate 13,355 of WBNM01001699.1, forward strand.
CACTGGCACAGGTTGCCCAGGGAGGTTGTGGCTGCTCCCTGCCTGGAGGTGTTCAAGGCCAGGTTGGACGAGGCCTTGAGTGACCTGTTCTAGTGGGAGGTGTCCCTGCCTATGGCAGGAGGTTGGAACTAGATGATCCTTGAGGTCCCTTCCAACCTTACCATTCTATGATGAGATATAAGCCTCAACAGGTAACTAAACAGACAATGTACAGGAGATGAGGAGCTAGCGTCTGACAGCATGAAAAAGAGAAGCCAAGAAGAGATTTAAACACAGTTGGAAGCAATCTAAACCAGAGCCCAGAAGACAAATGAGGCTACAGCATGTTAAATGAGGCAAGTGAGTTTGGAAACAGTTATGTATTTAGCTTCCTATCCAGAGCTCAGCTCCAAGGCAGAGCTGTTAAACAGCCACCTGATCAGAATGTGTAGGGAAACAGCACGAGCTAAAAAATGGAAGCTGCTTTTAGCCACATGCAATAAAACTGTCAAGACTTTAGAAGTCCTACCACATAAATCAGAGGCTTTTCGTCTAAATGCAAAATAAGAATCAGTAAATCATGCTTCATTTTCAGGGAGCATTGGCAGCATTTCAAAATGCATTTAACTAACTTCACAACGTGAGGGTTTTTTTCTCCTTGGCTAATCTTCTGTGAAAAGTAACTATTAGGAAATCAAAACATTATGGCTAAGCTTTGCTAATTGTTCTTATGAAGAGAAAGGTAAAACTTCTCACTCACATGTGAAAAATATCAGGAAGAGAAAAATAAATCAACAGGAAAGAAAAAAAAAGAGATTGGATTCTATTCCTTCTATGCACTTCAACAGCTCTTTGCATTCATCTATGCTTAGTTCATATCCCAGTAAATTTAGGGCTAACTTCTTAACATTAGTAACTTGCTGAAACCTGTCTAAGTCTTTACAGCAAACACAAAAGGAACAGAGAGAAGGCAGTAAAGCTCCTCACTGTCCTGCCCATCCCAATGGGACTCTGTGTTCACTGAGCATAGAGGAAAGAGCCAGCATGCACCCTGTGCTCCTGCCTGCTGCAGTGTATCACAGTATCACAGTATTCACAGTATCACCAAGGTTGNTGCTGTATGAACAGCTCTGTGTGCCTGCCAGGGTCCTTTCTTTGAAACCCTGGCAGAGTAAATATCCATCCCCAGCTCCTTCTCTGCCAGTTCAGTTGAGTTCAGTTAATGTAGATATTTACTAGTTATGTCTAGATCCTGTTATTGCCTGTATATAAAGTTTCCATCAGTGATGCAAAGAACGTATTATTATTATTAGATTGGTGATGGGGGTGATGCAAGTTCTGAATACTTAATATTAATAAAATATATTAATATTTTAAAAAATATCATCTCACAATAATTAATTAATTACCCCTCCATAACAGCAAGCCAGGACATGTATAAGCCTATTTTGGCCTGCTTAGTCCTGCCACAACACATTGTCATACTCCTAACTCGTGTGAACAAAATGCAGAGCTCCTTGCCCTTCCATTTCATTTATTCTGCAGCATACACTGCAGAAAAACAAAACCCTGGTTTGGAGTTCAGTAACTCATAAAAGGACACATACTCTGAAAACAGAAATTTCTGAATGGTTAATATGGTAGAAATTAATCATCTGATTCTATAAAAAACCTAGAACATGTAACATACAAGTGGAGAAAGTGTTTTATTTTACAGTAGTTTATGCACGAGACTTGACCTCTTCATCTGTGCCACTGCTACTGCATTTCATCTTTATACAGAGTGCTGAGGAACCAAGAAGTCAGATAGCTTAGTAGAAAGCTGAGAGGGTCAGTGACATTTTAATCTCATTCTGTGAAAATCAGTTATGAGATGTGGGAAACAAACAAACAAACAACAAACTCCAACTTACTCACAAGTCTCCATTTTATTATATATATGCACATTTTTAAGTAAGAATGAGCAATAAAACTCTAAAGAGAGGGTGGAAATGGAAGGACAGGCAGAGCAAGGAGGGAACAGTAGTCACAAATTGTTTTGGGATGGTGTTAGGATAAATTAAAGAGACAAATAATTTTGATGGCATAGTCTCTGTTTATGCTAATAAACAGTGACTTGCAACATGGAGCTCAATCAGAAACAGAAAGCCAAACAAGTCTTGTGTACTTTTGTAGGAAATGATATGCTTTTTTTAACCTGAAAACACAGCACAGTCCTGCTTGGGTCAGGTTCTGCACCTTTCTACAGGAAAAAGAAAAATTCCCGTGAAAGAAAGGCAGATGTATCTTGGATTTGAGGCAGGTTAGGCCAAGTCAGAACACCTACTTTATTTTCCAGTTGTCTCAGTGAGGGAAATCAAAAGAGACAAATGATATTGGCTTAGGAGCCATAAAGGAATCTCTACCAAACTGATCACTTTTTAATCCCTGCATTGACCAATTGTACCTTTTATCCATGCAAACACAGGCCACCTAGCAAGAGGAAAAAAAAAAACACAAAAAACACCCAGATCTGGCAATTCTCATTTAATTTACTTACAAGTGGAGTAAACTTTTAGAGAAGTAAAGCAAAAGAAGGCATGTTCTGTCAAATGGGTATAATGGAAGCAAATACAGACTGTGGGCAAAGCAGATGGAAAGAGAATTCACCGTACCAAAGCCAAGCTGTACAGTCAGAAATTCAGAGCAGGTGATGCATTATACCTGAAGAAAGTAACTGAATAAAATCATGGAATCAGAGAATGGTTTGGGTTAGAAGGGATTGTTAAAGATCACCTAGTCCACCCTCCCTGCCGTGGGCAGGGCTGTCTTTAACTAGATCAAGTTGTTCAAAGCCCTGTCCAGACTGACCTTTAACATGTCCAGGGATGGGGCATCCACAGTTTCTCTGGACAATCAGATCTTACTGTCCTCACTGTACAAAACAGCTTCCCTATGTCCAACCTAAACCCACCCTCTTCCAAGTTAAAACACTGCCCCTTGCCCTGACACTACAGGTCTTGGTAAAAAGACTCTCTGCCTATTTCTTGTAATCTCCCTTTATACATTGAAAGGCTCCAATAAGGTAGAACAACCCCAAGTGTCTCAGCCTTTCTTCACAGGAGAAGCTTTCCAGCCATCCAATCATTTTTGTAGCACCCCAGCAGCTCCATGTCTTGCACTGGGGAGCTAAGGTGCATCATCTGCACATCTTCTATGGTCTACTCAAACTTAAAACTCCTCCCAACACAAATAATTTCAACAGGACAGGGAAGTACCAGAGCAAGATCTAAAACTTAAGCTGTAGAGTTGAATCTGCTCGTCTCAGCCATCTGGATTGCAAGGATTTTCAAGGAGGCATTTTGAGACTTAGGTATCAAAAACCTGCCTGTATATCTCTTCTGCTTCTATGTAAGACAACCAAAGTTAATTGCATTGCTCCAATAAAATATTTATCTCTGGTTGCAGTGAATTACCAAACTGCTCTACAAATGAGGAAATTGCATCTCTCCCAGCAGCTTCCAAAAGAAAGTACCAGACACTGCGTTTTTGTGAGGTGTTGCTGCCTATCTATTAAGCAGCTCCTGAAGATGCTCATCAGAAAAAGGTTTTGCACCCTTAGAACTCCACTCAAATCTAATCCTGTAAACAAAAGTGGGAGCTGCACAACTGCATGGGGATAAAAGTCACAGTCCATACCCAGAGGAGGAAAGCTTGGCATTGAGGGTGATGCCAAGAGGTAAAAGCCTTGCTTGATCATCACCATCAGCAAACTCTGGTCAGCTGGTCTGTTAATACCAGTCAAGGCTGAGACCCTTGAGCACAGCAGTCTGGAGAAACACATAAGACCTTACCTTAGCACTGACCTACACAAAATAAAGAGCAGCTTTAGTCACCAAAAACCTGTGTGTGATCAGATCAGCTGCCAGCTGAACGCCAGATCTGCTATACTTGCTTTCACAAACCTATTTTTTAATTGGATTTCTGCATTTTAGAAATATCAAGAAATGTTCACTGCTTTTTTGTTCAGCCATTTCAGGGTTTCCCATCACTCAAACAGCAGCAGCAGCAGAATTTTAATGGCTGGGAAACTGCAGCAGTGGCATAAGGGAAAAGTGTAATGCAGCAAATCACTCTTTCTGTGGGTTTCCTTCGCTCTGACTCTGATCTTCTAAATCTGCTACAGTGCCAGTACAGATTTCTTTAAAATATAGCTTCTAGCAGAGATTAACTTACCAAAAAGAGGGAAAAAAGGCAAACCAAAACCCAAACTGAAACAAAAAGGCTTGAGAGCTTCAAGTTCTACAGTTACAATACCTAGGAAAGATCTAACCAAAAGCAGCATTCACAAACAGCTTCCATTGCCATCTAATGATACAATTTTTTTCCCCCTTACTCCCTTCTTTTCCACTAAAATGCCTTTGCATTTTAAAATAGCCACTTGTTCACTGTACCCTCCTGCCAAAGATGCCTTCTGGGTAGCAATTAAATGTATAATTGAGATCTTCAAGACATTAGAAGGCAAAAGCAGTGTCTTTGTGAATGGCTGCAGGGGATGAGATAATACAAATCAATTTTACGCCAAGACACACTTCTGCACGCATGCGTTCAATAGGCACTGCACGACCCCTTCTGAGCCTGAGGGCCTCCTCCTTCCAAAAATAATGCTTCCAAGGCTTCCAGAGAAGGGTTTTTTAAAGCTTTAAGATGAAGTTCATGTTTATGCTATGTATGAGATTATCAGTCAAATGTTAAATCTTTTACTGATGCTAGATACTGAGGCTAGATTTGCAGACGGTTATGTTCGTCTAAAGAAGACTTGACCTCCTCTCATTTTGTGCTCTAGTCATTAGTGGAGCTGGACTGACTGTCCTTTGAGACTCATTTCCTCATTTACAACCTAAGACTTCTCACAGGAGACTGACAGGGAGCACTCTACCCATATTGCTACCTTCTTACAGTTGATATTCCCAGCAGTGCTTTAGTTCACCACTAAAGGTGAACAGGGGGACACAGAAGAGTCATTGATAAAACTGTATCCAGGTGGGTTTTGAAAGTCTCAAGAGAAAGAGACTCCACAACCTCTCTGGGCAGCCTGCTCCAGGGCTCTGTCACCCTCACTGTAAGAAGTCTCTCCTCACGCTGAGGTGAAACCTTCTATGTTCCAGTTTGTAGCTGCTGCTCCTTGTCTTATTGCTGCAGACCACTGAAAAGAGCTTGGCCCCCTCCACTTGACACCCACCCCTCAGATATTTACAGACATTGATCAGATCCCCTCACAGTCTTCTCCTCTCAAGAGTAAACAGCTCCAGGGCTCTCAGTCTCTCTCCATAGGGGAGATGCTCAATCACTTAAATGCCTAAAAGGTTTCCAAACAGAGGCAAAGTTAACTCACTACAGCTCTTTTCACCCCTCTCTCTCCACATCCATACAAACCAGCCATGATTCAGGATCCCAGATCAAGCTCAGCAGACAGGAACTACTGTCCTTCATCTGGCTGAGTCAGTAAAACCACAGCTCAGTAAAACCTCCTCCTGCTTCCCATGCTTAGCTGCCTTCTGCTTCCTCCTCCCATCAAGAGACGGCACTAATCCAGAGATCCCTCCCCGGTTTAATCTCCTTGTTTCTCTCTAATACTTCTCCATTCATATTGCTCCACTTCCTCCATGATTACAGGACTAAAAGAGCACATGAGAAAAATGCAGATAAGAAAATTCATGGAATTGAGCTAAGCCACTTCAATACTATTTTCACGTGGGCTCTTCTCTGTGGGAGGCTGTTGGGTTGAGGCTTTTTTCCCAAAGAAGAAAAGAGGAATGGAGATATAAGCAATCAGATATTGGAAAGCTTCCAAGAGCAGAAATGTCAGGAGAACTACTGCAGATGTAGTAGCCTCTGCATTTCAATCAGGAATACAAATAATGGCTACAAAATCCATTTAAACTGGCTGCACACAGCACTCCAACAAGAAATCACTTCCTGCTTATTTCTTAGACCTTTTTCCTGGCAGCAGTTTGAAATCATCACCCCTCAAGAGAGGCCTTCGCTCAGCAGGGCAGGGTTCGGTCACAAAAGATGTGCCCAGCAAAGTTGAGACATAGAATCATAGAATGGTAAGGTTGGAAGGGACCTCAAGGATCATTCAGTTCCAACCCCCTGCCATAGGCAGGGACACCTCCCACTAGCACAGGTCNCATCACCCCAGACCCCCAGGGCCTTTTCCTCAGGGCTGCTCTCCAGCCATTCACCACCCATCCCTGCCTTGTTATTTCAACTTCTCCCTCTTTTGCTCTTGCAGACCCTTCCCTCACCTCAGAGATCCACTATGAGGAGTCCCATACCTTCTGCATGCTCAGTTCCTCCCCTCTCCTCCTTTTCCGCTTCTCTCCCTTTCTTATTCCTGCTATTGGGAGGCAATGGGCATCAACCCATCTGATCTCTCTTGAGATTTAGGGCTCCTTTTTTGCTGTGTAAGAGTTTTTCTGGTTTTACCCCTGAAAGTCCATGTTAAAATACTCTAGCATGCATCTGCTCTCTTCTGCTTTAACAAGAAAGTAAAAGAGAAAGAGGGTGCCTGAAGGGCAAACCCAGACACAGTGAAGCAAAAACTTCCTGGAGACTGAGGTCTTATACACACCAAAATAAAAAAATAATAAAAAGGAGAGATTATTGATGCCTGCATGCTTTAGTTTCTGGTGTATGAGCACCTTATTCAAGTTACCTAAAATAGCACAACAAATTAAAACAAGTCTGTATGGGACACTTTCCATTTTGAAGGATTTATAATTATACAGGGAAATCTCAACACTGAACAATTATTGCACAGCAACTGAATTCAAGAGATAAAATTAATATGGCAATACCCTGTCATTCCTCCCATTATCCTCCCCAGACTGCCTAAGGCTGAAGCCAAAGAAACATCCTCATGATTTCAGTCTGGAAGATGCTATGCCTAATGTTGGTCTGATGCCCAGTGACATATCAGTCCCACGAGCCCCTCACTACAGGTATATCCTTGGGCTCCCCAGATATAGCATCTTACATGACCATTGCCTGTTTCATTTTTTTTGGGTGGCTTTTTCCCCCTAAAAATAGCTATAAGACTTACTGTAGTCATGTGCGTGTGTCTTTATAAAGCAAATGGAATTCTTTTAGCACGCTTATGAGAAAATGAGAGAGCTTTAGTACCTGAGCATACACTTGGCAGCACCTTTTTCGGGCAGGATGCTGTCATCAGTCTTCAAGCAAAAAGCATGCTCCATTCAGAAATTGCTGGGTACTTTCAGATCCCATACACCAAAAGGAAAAGCTGCTTTTAACATACTCATGTACCCAGCAAAACAAGGCCTGCATTAGGAAATGAAAGCTGCTTTCAACAATGGGGTCAGTCTAACACCAGGAAGCCTCAGCAAAAGCAATCTATTTCCTAAGTGACTTTCTCAGGTTTAATCGGGGCTGTGATCTATCAACTCAGCTCTGAAATTAAGAGAAGAGAAGGCTGAACATTTCCTCCTCCAGGTGCAAGTTTCCTGACCTTCCTCTACACTGTGAACAGTCTGTCAGAGAGGCCACTTTGCTACTGTCATTGCAAACTCCATCAAAGCTGGTAAGCTCCTCAAGAAACTGCATCAAGGGTTCAGGTTTGTTTTCCCTCTAGATACTCTGTGGAAGAGGAATGCCTTAAGTAACTATTTTCCCCTACCTCTCATCCTGTTTTCTGTCCCTCCCACCAAATATATCTCATGGGACAGGCTGGAATGATGATTCTTGGAGCCAGCTGCCTTCCTTCACCACAACCCATTTCACTTCTCCTTGGGTGACTCATCCAGGGCAATCACATAAACAGGAATTCTCCAGCTCAGCTGCGAGTCACCTTTTACTTCTCATGCTCTTTAGTTTTCCCCAGCACTTGTTAGGTGTTCTTGCTAGCTCTGAGGGCCAGTTTGACATATGAAATATGAGAAGATAGCAAACCACAAAACTTAACAGGAAGAAGAAAGCCTATGAAAGGCATCAGTGCCTTCCAGACACCACAGACCACAGCCTGCAGATTTAGGGAACAATAGGGTTTAAATCTTATCAGAAATCAGGGAGCTTCAGAATGTCTCTTTTTCTGGTGACAGTTAGGTTAGAAGCACTGAAGGTCAGTTCTGAAAGGAGTCATACATCCCTGACTTCCCAGAAGGAAACCAGTTGGAGAAATAAACAACTTCTTCCATTGACATTACCTATAAATAGCACAGGAAAGCAAAGCAGTACTGGGGCTGTTAGTGAGCATCTCCAAAGTTCATAAAGCAGGTGGCTAAAAGTGACATGTGGAAGCAGAGAAGCAATTTCTTCCCATTCAGCTGTCATTTACAAAAAAAGGGACTACAAAAGTAGGAACTAATTTGGTTAATAACCAAATTTACCCTATAAGATGTTGTGCCACTAACAACACCTGAACTTGTGATGTTTAAGGGTGATCCATCCTTCTGACAACTGTATTTTAAAAGAGAGCTTTAAAAGAAAACAAACAAGGAAAAAAGAAAAGGAAAAAAGAAAACAAACAAGGAAAAAAGAAAAGNGGGGAAAAATAAAGAAAAGGAAAAAATAGGAAAAAGGAAGAAAAAGAAAAAAATAAATAAATAAAAAAAAAAAAAAGAGAGCAGTAATGTTTCTATTTGTTTCCAGCTCCTGCAATAAAATTAATGTTCCAAAGGCCATAAGAGTAAAACTCAGTGATGATTTTAATCGTTTTGGTCTCTGACCTGCATCTCGAAATGAAGGTTTCCATTGGGAATAGGCTGACTCCTTGTCTAAATTTTCCTTCTGGAAATGGCATCTAAGGGACATATATTGATTTCAACAGCCTCCTGAAAGGTGGAATGTAAATTGAGGAACTGATACCATTAATGACCTCTAGGTTTCATCATTTGCCTTTACGAAAACAGCACTGATCGTTAAGTTCACCTTCAAAACAAATCAAAACACACTGCGCAGCCTGCGGTGTTAACATCTATGCTATTATAAAACACTATTAGTGCAATTTGGGTCTTCTCTAATGGCTTCTTCCTTCCTGCCCTTGTAAGGAGAACACATGGACAGTCTTATAACTAATACAGGCCCTGCTCATTGCTCTTCTTTACTTCCACCTCAAAATCTACCAAAGCAAATTTCTCCTTCTTGCAATTTAATAAACAGAGGTGCACCATTAGCAAGACTCATTTACCAAAGTAAGTAGGTTACTATCACCATAAAAAACCCAACATATCAAACCACTCAGGCTGTAATATTTTCAGCTGAGCAAGCTGAAATGCTTTTCTTAGCTATTCAGGCAAGGAGCTGTATGTGCAGCACCACTTGCAAACCCAACACTAAATTGCTTGGTGTCCTCTCCAGAAAAAGAGTCTCATTTCAATTCCTCTTGTTCCCTCCCAACATAAAAGGTACAGGAGGGCACAGACATTAAACATGTGGTCACAACTGGAAGAATATACTGAGGCAGGAATTAAGTGTCTAGAAGTAGAGAGCACAAAAATTTCCATTCTCTGCAAACTTCCTGAGGAATGCAGACACATCAGCAAACTGACAAGACAATCACCTCTCTCCAGTCATTTCAGCAGCTCTTACACTCAGCTGCCCACGATGGAACATTTTGCATCACTGCTCAGAATCCTCCTAGCTGAAAAAGCTACAGGGTCATTTCCCCATGCTTGCCACTAATCTCTCTATTCCCCTACACACCCCAGGTGGATGGAAATCTTTTCTTTGAAACATGCAGCGAGCTGCTTGTGCTCAGTTCCAGAGGCTTCAGCTGCAGGAATCTGTGTGCCAGAAAATTACAAAGCATCAGCGCAATCGTGAACACAGCTCCACGCTGGGTGGGAAATGGCTGAGGGGAGCCGTGAGGAAAAGGACCTGGGGGTCTGGGGTGATGAAATGCTCAAGATGAGCCTGCAGTGTGAGTGCAGCCCAGACAGCAACTGTGTGCTGGGCTGCAGCAAGAGCAGTGTGGCCAGCAGGGCAAGGGAGGGGATTCTGCCCCTTTGCTCTGCTCTCTTCAGACCCCACCTGGAGTCCTGTGTGCAGTTCTGGAGCCCCCAGCACAGGAAGGACATGGAAGTGTTGGAGTGGGTCCAGAGGAGGCCACGAAGATGCTGAGAGGGCTGCAGCAGCTCTGCTATGAGGACAGGCTGAGAGAGTTGGGGCTCTGCAGCCTGGAGAAGAGAAGGCTTCCAGGAGACCTTAGAGTAGCCTTCCAGTATCTGAAGGGGGCTACAGGAAGGCTGGGGAGGGACTATTGACAAGGTCTTGTAATGCCAGGACAAGGGGCAATGGGTTTGAAGTGGCAGAGGGGAGATTGAAACTGGATGTTAGGAGGAAGTTCTTTACAGTGAGGGTGGTGAGACACTGGCACAGGTTGCCCAGGGAGGTTGTGGCTGCTCCCTCCCTGGAGGTGTTCAAGGCCAGGCTGGAGGAGGCCTTGAGTGACCTGTTCTAGTGGGAGGTGTCCCTGCCTATGGCAGAGGGTTGGAGCTTTGAGGTCCCTTCCAACCTAAACCATTCTATGATTCTATGATTTTAGAAACTAAGAGGCGCAAATAAGAGAAAAAGTAGTGTTCTGTTATCCTCATGGTGTCAGCACTCCAATTAATTTTCTGTTAGCAATACTTCCAGCATCAACTAATCAGGAAGATGAGTGACTGCTATTAAAAGCAAAGCTTTATCAAGCATACCAGCCCAGAAGGGATTTTCCAGCTTCAGTAGATAAAAAGTGGTTGCAATATTTCTCCTCTCATTATTTACACTATTTACGCTCAGGAGTAACGGCGAGAATCTCGCCACTGCAAAAGTACAAGCTGTCTCCCTTTTCTGCTCTCTGCAGCACAAATGTTCCTCTTCAGCAGATTTCTCTGCCTTGCAAGGCAGTGCAATCAGATGGGATAAAATGGCATTATTATTGCAGGCTACAAATGGCACTGTGCAAATCAACCAACCATACTCCCACTTACAGGAACATCCTGTAAGCATCCAAAGCACTGAAGAGCCAGAAACACCAAGTGAAATTAGAGCTAGTTGGTACTGAGAAACAAGGCTACATGATATCTAATTTTGAGGGGTTTTGCAATGAATAAGGAGCATAATTTCAGCATCTGAGATGCTTAGCCCAGCATTAACCTCTAAACTCTGGGATTCAAGTTGGGTTTGTTCACAGAGTGAATGATTTCCTTCACCCCCAGCTTTCCAAGGCAGCTCCTCACGCCCCTACCTGTGTGACACAGTGTGCTGTGCAGGCATCTAGGCCAACATGGCAGGGCTCCAGGGAGTCAGACATAAACCAGGCAGAGCTCGGAACGGTTCCTGTGCAAAGCCTCCCTGCACTCTGCATCTATGGCATCTGCCAGCGCCATTCATCTTCCATGGTCATAATTACCATCAGAGGAAAGGTTAGGGTGAAGTTCACCCTTTCACTCTCTCATTTTCTCTGGGTTTTTCCATTAACTTCTTCATTTTCTTCTTCGATTTCAGGTAGCTCTGGATTCTTTGCACAAGTTTTAAGCCATCACGAGTAGTGACTGCCTATGGCAGGGTTTGGAACTAGATGATCTTTGAGGTCCCTTCCAACCTTACCATTCTATGATTCTATGATTCTAGTGTAGTGATCCTCAATAGACTAATATATTTTGGCTCCCATGCATTATCATTTTCTTTAGTCTCTCTCTTTCTTCTTGTACCTTCTCTGTCTTCCCATTTTTGCTTCTCATTTACTTTACTCCATTTCCATTTCTCAGCCGGTTGCAAACACACTTGCAAGAACCTTCATGTTACAATGCACTAATGCTATCTTAGGGATGGTTCAGAAAAAAAACTCTGAACTGATGAAATGTTTTGTGAACCTCTGCTCTCTCTGCAGGAACATTTCTATGTCCTGTCATCATAATGTGGCATAATCAGCAGTCAGAGAACAACATCACATGGACATGGACGAACGCTGCCGGCAGCGGTGGGCTGTGTGGAGGGTTTAGACTGACACTACAGCACTCATCACATGGCCTTTTCTCTCTGACTACCCAAAAGGATTTTACAGCAATTCACTTTACCACAGAAATAGGACATCGTTGTCAGAACAGGAACATTGCTGAAAGAAGACTTTGGAGAAGGCTCAGCTAAAAGAAAGGGCAGCAGTTTGTAATGTATCCAGATGAAAGTGGCTTTCCTCATTCTGCTGCATTGCTGTGGCAAAGCCTTCCTCCCCATGCCATGTACTGACAGCCAGCCTCCCAATTTACTCCATTCCAAATGAACCAGCAACACAAAGCAGAACTGGACCTGGCAGCCTGTTAGCCTGGCGCCCAGATAGAAGCTTAAAATGTCAGCTACATTCAGCAGTGGAGGGAGCAGCGGAAACAACTCCGTTGGAAAAGATTTAAGGCGACCTAACAGAAGAGAAAAGATCTTTGTCCACAGTCTAATCACCTTAATTACACCACTGCAGGGCTGCTTCATCCTGCTGACAGGTAAGAAAATGACACTGCCCTTCAGAGTCTTCAATGCATCAGAGCATAACTGCCCTCTCAGTACCCAATGGGACAAGAACTGTAATGCAGGCTGGGAAAGAGGTAGTACAATACATGCTCCTCTATCTGCTGCTCCAACAGCAGCAGCCAGGGCTGTTTCTACTAGCAGCATACACACTCCATGAACCCCCAAGACATACAATTTCTTCTGAAACCCAGAAGAGATGTATCTGAGAAGCTCGAATTACTTAAGGAAGAAGTTCTTTGCAGTGAAGGTGGTGAGACACTGGCACAGGTTGCCCAGGGAGGGTGTGGAGCACAGAAGCACTGAATGTGATTGAAGATCACATTCTGTGCTTCTGTGCTCCACAACCTCCCTGGAGGTGTTCAAAGCCAGGTTGGATGAAGCCTTGAGCAACCTGTTCTAGTGGGAGGTGTCCCTGCCTATGGCAGGGGGTTGGAACTAGATGCATACACTAGGTCCCTTCCAACCTAACCCATTCTATGATTGTATGAAAGAAGGAGCTGAGCCAGCCCTGCTTATTTAAGGCAGCCACATCGCTGTTCCAACAGCTCACACACACATGTATGCCTCAAACACCAGAGAGCCTACAGCGCAGCCAGAGCATGCACAGACACAGGTTTGGCTTTGCTGAGGTAGGGGCTGACAGCAGAAAGCTTAAAAACATTTCCAGCTTGCCTTTAAAGAGACATTTGTGCCTCAGCTAGCACTATTTACCCAGTGCAGAAGAGTTTAAATGCAGGATGACTCATCCTCATTTAGAGGGTTATGAATTACCTGCAGTTAAGGAAGATGCCAAGGAAAAATGTCAGGAAGGTTTAAATACTATTCTTTGAAGGTCTGGGGAAGCAACAGCTAATGCATTCATTTCTGAGAGCAGCTAGTTGAGCCTTAAAATCAAAGCGACCTGGCTTTTCCTTTCATCATTTTATCAGTGTACACTGCTTGCTAATAAAGATCTTTTCAATATAAGGCAGAGAGTTCTATAAAGAAACTTCCACTGTTTGAAAACCTGATGGGGATCTTCCTGACCCTCAAAAATGGCACTTTAGCACTATTATTTTACAGCAAAGACACGTGGCTAGGGCTGATAGGACCATGGGACTGACATAATTATGGTGCCAGTTACTCAGAGGAAGGTTGTTTCTTAGTCCTGGTAGTGTAATTAGAAGAGCTCAACTCACGTACTTCACACAGTGACACTTTCATTAATGTCTCTGATTCCTCTGCTTAACTTGCTTGGGTACCAAAGGCAGAAGAAGAAAGTTGCATCACACCATCCCCTCCCAGCTGCTCTTGGTCTCTGCTCACCTGTGCTCACAGCACAGTCCCAACAACTCGCAGAAGCTAAGACTGACAAATAATTTTTTATGCCATGTGGAAGTGGTCATCCTTTTGCTGTGGTTTGCTCCTAACCCTCTTTTCCTATCCCCTAGAAAAGCAGGCAATGCAAAGCAAAGCAAAACAAATGCATAGTATAGCCTGAGACAAATCTCCTCTTTCCCATCCTCTATAAAAGCTGAGTAAAGACAAATTAATCGGAGGATAATTAGTCACAATTTGCACAATTTTGTCACTATAAGAATTTTTTCTGAAGATTAAAGGGACTATAAAGCACTGTGTGAAACCTTTCTTGACTTTTTATTCTCAGGGGAATCTCTGCACAGCTTTCTCTACTTCATGCAAGGATTTGATTAAGTATTTTAATTTATTTTCTCTGTAATTAGTCTAAAAAGCTAGGTCATATGAATATTTAAGCTACTTTAATTTGAGCAGATCTTCTACAGGGATACACAATATATGAGTTGGAATTTGGGGCACTGAACTCAGTATGCCCCCTAGTTTAAACTAGTCTGATCACCTTGGAGGATGGACAGCTGCAAACCAGATTCTGGTTGTCTCCATCAAGGCAACTAAGGTATTTGCTTAAATGGACAAAAGGTCCAAGAGCACATTTGCAGCACAGCAATCTATGTCCTGCACAAGAATGTGGTCAGATGCTCACCTACCAAACATCAGCAACATTAATTGAAGGGAGTTGTGTCCCTGCTGCTTTCACAGCTTTCATAGTCCATTAAACTAACTCATCTCGTGAAACACAGGAACAGAGCAGGAGCACTCACCTCATCCAGCAGCTGGGACAGCAACATCTTCAACTGCTTTGTCTCATAAGGAAACAACTTCACAAGAGGGAGACTTTCTGACTCTGTAGCAACCTAGCTGGTAGCTGAGAGGTGGTCCAACATGCAATGAGCCAGCCATCTCCTCCAGCTTCCACCTGAATAGCCTGCAAGGCTGATTAGCCTTCCTAAACACCTTGCCAAGCTGCAGAGGTGGCAGAGACACAGACACCCACACAGTTGATTCTATTCAGGCCTAAGAGACAGGATATTCTCTGATTCACCATCACAGAAATGGTTTCCCTTTGCTCTGAATTCCAGAGAGAAAGCTGAAGAGCTGCATGATAACAGACAGACCTAACTCTTACAGAAGAATTATCTGTTACAGGAGTGTTTGCTTGGTGCACAGCATAGTGAGGAGAAGTCAGGATTGCCTCAGGGACCTCAGATCTTTTTTTTTTTTTTTCCTTCTCAAGAGTATTTCATTACTACAGCAAGATGAGTGGTGCTAATATCCTAAAACTTTATAATCATCTTTTATTGTGTTTGAGCAAGAGATGATTACATTGCTGGAGAGTTCAATACATCTTTTCCTTTATGAAGACTGACACAAAATATTTGTCATATATTTTTCCTTGCCCACCTTGCAATATCTTCACTGTGGACTAGTGGATTATGCTGGTTTATTGCACCTCTCCTTCTTCTACTTTAATGGAATGCACAAGCCTAACAGTGGATTAATGCACTACTTGGATTGGTATTTTAAAATTTTAATCTTTAAAAGATGATCATAGAATCATAGAATGGTAAGGTTGGAAGGGACCTCAAGGATCATCTAGTTTCAAATCCCTGCCATATGCAGGGACACCTCCCACTAGTACAGGTTGCTCAAGGCCTCCTCCAACCTGGCCTTGAACATCTCCAGGGAGGTTGTGGAGCACAGAAGCACAGAATGTGATCAAAGATCACATTCTGTGCTTCTGTGCTCCACAACCTCCCTGGGCAACCTGTGCCAGTGTCTCATCACCCTCACTGCAAACAACTTCCTCCTAACATCCACTTTCAATCTCCCCTCTGCCACTTCAAACCCATTGCCCCTTGTCCTGTCATTACAAGACCTTGTCAATAGTCCCTCCGCAGCCTTCCTGTAGCCCCCTTCAGATCCTGAAAGGCTACTCTAAGGTGTCCTGGAAGCCTTCTCTCCTCCAGGCTGAAGAGCCCCAACTCTTGTAGCCTGTCCTCATAAGAGACCTGCTCAAAACCACACATTCAAACAATACTGTAAGCCTAGAATCTGACAGCAAGTCTTACTGCCCCAAAATTTCTCAGCATAACATCCTTTTAAGCAGAACTGCTTATGACTCAAATCTACCAGCCTCTGAAACCAAGGGATTTCAGCTAGTGTCCTTTTTAATGAATGGATACCAATGTGCCAAAAATAAAGGGTTGATGTAGGCTTAAATGAGCTTCAGTCAGATAATGGTTGGCTGGAAAAGCATTGCTAGACAGATAAAATCAGAAGAAAACTAAGGAAAGGTTTCTGCAACTGTGATAGAAGGACAACTAATTACAACCTGTTACTGCTAGCAGAAATGCAAATGAATCTGGAGAGCTGACAAAAACTGATCCCAAGTGAAATCTAATCTAAAATGAAAATAAAAGCCAGGGCTAGCAACATTTTGCCATTTAAATAACACTCCTGTCTTTGCATGTCACTCGGCATTTATTCTAATCTTATCTGTAGCAGAAGTATGAACATAATATTCGTGTTGTTACAAAATTCTTTGCTTATAGCTGTGTGTGCTGGTTTGAGACTAATTGGAATATTTTAATGAAAATAATTATATTATAGGCTATGAAAAGAAAAACAATGGTGATGTCTGCTTCACTCACAGGTTTGCTAAGAACAAGGACACAAACATAAATAACACAGAGAGTCTCTGTCTCTCTAGCTGCTGGTTTGGTCTTGGCCTCTCTGCTAACCTCACTAACCACTCTGCTTCTAACTCCCCTTGCCCATCCTCCAAACTCACCTTGCTCATAAGGCAGATCCTGGGGTAAGGCAGAGGGGTGGGGAGAAGGTGGAAGGGTGGTTGGGAGCCCCTCCTGGGGACTCTGATTGCTGGGAGGGGAATCGTGTTTCTGTATTACCTTTACCTTGTATATCTCTGTAACTATTCCTGCCTATTGTGTATATCTCTGCTTGTACATTGTGCTGAGCTGTAAATAGAGCTTCAGTCCTTAACTTCCAGCTGGCTGAGTCTAGTCTGGGGGATTTTACAAAGTGTGGGGGGCAGGTAACTCCCAAACCATCAC
>WBNM01001699.1:30565-45293 GCA_013399055.1 Ramphastos sulfuratus
CAGGTCGCCCAGGGAGGTTGTGGAGCACAAAAGCACAGAATGTGATTTTTTATTACATTCTGTGCTGTTGTGCTGCACAACCTCCCTGGAGGTGTTCAAGGCCAGGTTGGATGAGGCTTTGAGCGACCTGTACTAGTGGGAGGTGTCCCTGCCTATGGGATGATCTTTGAGCTCCCTTCCAACCTAAACCATTCTATGATTCTTTGTTTTTAAATACATCCAGGGACAGTGATGCAACCACTTCCCCAGGCAGCCTGTTCCAATGCTTGACAACCCTTTCAGTGAAGTTCTGCCTAATACCCAATCTACACCTCCCCTGACACAACTTAGACCATTTCCTCTTGTCTTATNTCCAGAAGTGTGCTTCAAGTAATACTGCAGAGAAGTATTTCTCCTTAACACCCAGCCATAAGCTGAGCTTTTCTAGCTTGGACAAGCTATTAATTTGCTATAGTACACCTAATTATAGTCAGCCCTTCTCTAATTAGGTCAGCTGTCAGGTCCTCCATCCATGCTTGCTTTAGGTTTCTTATAAATGATGACAGGTATTTTTCTTCCTACATGAGAAGTCCACTGGCATGACTTTCTCCTCTATATCACAGGGTTAAGATTCATACACTGTCACAGATGTGGTGCAACTAACACACACATATCTGCTCCTTCACATTTCTTCAGCACAATATGCAACAGAATTTATAAAACTCAGCACTAGTCTGCCTTTCAGAGAGCCTTACATTAGTGGTTTTATCACTTTTTTTGTAAGGCAAAAAAGAACTACCCCCCATCAAAGGTGAGATCCATAACAGATTAGGCCAAAAATACAATATGGGTAAAGCCTTTGCTTGAGCTTGTTCCCATTTGGTATCCAACTACACAAATCCAACCAAGCTCACAAACAGCTGTGGGCTCTGTGAGAGCTTCAGTAGTGCAGCAGGAGCAGATTAGAGCAGCAGGAGCAGATTCGAGCAGTAGGCTGACAGACAGCTGCAGATCACAGAATCGTAACATTATTTAGGACCTTTAAGATCATCTAGTCCNAAGAGTATTGAGGTCTCCCCTCATTCTCCTTTACTCTAGGCTAAACAAGCCCAGGTCCCTCAGCTGCTCCTCACAAGACTTGTGAACAAGCAGAACCTGGCCAGGCCCACGTCTGCTCAGCCAGATTTTTAACGTGCAGGCAATATCCTTTTGCAGTGACAAAGCTCCATAGACAGGACTCCAAGATTTTTTCCATCATCACAGCAGGAGTGCTGTGTGAGATCTGCACCCTTCTCTCTGGAAAACTGCATTTCCACAGACGACAGAACCAGGAGCTTGCTCTGCAGGACACTTCCCAAGCCGCATCGCTGCCGATGGCACAGAGAAGTGGCACAGACAACTTCAACAAACAGAGATTATGGAAAAAAATCTACAGATAAGCCAGAAGGAGAAGAAAGTCAAGCACTCCTCCCATGTTCCCTCAATTTTGCCCTGATGACTCACAATCTGTGTCCTTCCTCCCTCCTCCTTCCAACACCCAGGCAACTCTTAGTCAGCTTTTCCGGAAAAGAAGTTTCCCACAGCCTTTCTTCACAGAGCTGCAAGTTTGTCTTGTTTGCAGAGACACTGCTTCAGTCTATGCATAGCACAGACATGAAGATCTGTTTGTCTGCTCCTGTGCCTACAGTCAGCAGGCTGTCTCACAACAACATGCTACTCACCATCACAAGTCTAAGGCTGGCTATAAAAAGCTCTGAGGAGCACTGATGGCAGGCAGCAGCCCGCAGTGCATTCTGGCAACCATGAAGCAGATGTGGCTTCAGAAAATGTGCTGTCTCCATTAGGTCTTGAGTTTTGGGGTGTTTCATATCTCAGGGAGCATGTGGAATAAGAATTAATTAATTTCTCATTAAAAACTTTAAATTACAAAGTACATTGTGTTCACTCTCTTAATGTAGCTGGGAATTCATCGTCGGCTCCAAGTTGCAATTTTCCTTCTTGTTAACCTCCTGTGCTGATTTCCACACAGCTGTGCATTTAGCAAAGTCAGTTTTGTCCAGAAGGATGAATCCCCAACAATAAAATGGCTGTCCAGCTCCTAAATATGGTTTCATCTGATCTGTTTCACCTTCAGGTCACTCAAGGCCTCATCCAACCTGGCCTTGAACATCTCTGATCACATTCTGTGCTTCTGTGCTCCACAGCCTCCCTGGGCAACCTGTGCCAGTGTTTCACCACCTTCACTGTGAAGAACTCCTTCTTTCCTAAAGGAAGGAAGATTTCTTTTCTTTCTTCTTGTAATTAAATTCTGTAAGTAAATGTAGTTAAAATAAAGAATAACCTGGAAGACAATCATGGAGGTTTTCCTACCTCAGCACTGTAAAACAGCTACAAATGTAAGAACTGAAAATCAGAGGCAAAAAAATATCTGCTGAAATTTCATTTTACTGCAGAAATCTGAATGTGCATCAAGAAGAGAGTAATACAAAAGCTATTTGAATACATGGACTTGGTGAACATTTGCTAAAGGGTGGTTACACAGATAATAGTACACATTCTGTCTTTACAGCAGGAAGAAAAAATCCTCAACAACTAAGTATTTCTGAGCTTCTACCTTCCCCCCAAAGGGTGTGATCCAAAAGCTGCTGATGTTCAGCTCCCTTGATCACAGCTGATTTAAATTATCTGAACCAGAGAGCTGCTTGAGTGAGATCCTCTCTGACACATCACGAAAAACACCCCACTGAAGTCAAAAGGGTTAGACTCATCTCACATTTCTCTTGGCCTACTTCTCTGCAGGTGTTCAGCAAAAGTTTGGGGGTGCCCTGTTTTAGAAACAGTACTATTTTTAAAACATCTCTTCAACCCTAGGGTTTTCTGCAATTTTGAAAAAGCTTGAATTAAAAGAGCACCCTAAAAAGCAGAGGAGATTCCAGTTCAGACTGACAGGATTTTCAGTGCCTCAAGAGAAAAGCAAGAATATGGAGCCCCCAGCACAGGAAGNTTCACAAGTAGCTTTATATCTTAATACAGTTTTAAGTACCAGTAATTTTCAATCTCTTCAGATTAAATTAGAGGCTAACTGCCATTACTGACTTCAGAAACAGCAATTTCTTCATCTCCCATGATACCTGGCACAGGGTGAGCTTTAGTAAATCCAAACATTTACAAGAGCACATTACACCTGCTTTACTGCTTGCTACTCTCTCTGTGGGATATAAACGTCAAAGTAAGCACATTAACATGTTTAGGAAACAAGATACAGGCCAAAAGTAACTTTCAGCATTATGAAATCACAGGAAAAAATATCAGTCCTGATATAAAAGATATGGTGGACAGCTACTATAAACCTCCTTAAAACGATCTCAAATCATTCTAGATCTGTGCTGACCTGACTGCAAATTAAACACAAAGCAACTAACACGTAAAAGCTCTTGGGCATTTCCTGAATACTAAAAATCCTGATTTTAATGCAAGTTTCATAACAGCAGAGTTATACACCTTGCTGCCATGAATTATGCAAGCTCTGATATGTGGCACACATACTGCTGTGAGAGACAAGGGTCTGCGCAGCTTAGGCTGTCCACTGGTGAAACATTTAAATACACTGACACCTTCAACAGCCTTGGTGTTCCCAAACACCCATCTTCAACAGCACTGTAGTAGGCAGCTTGTTATTCTACACACCCAACAGCATGCAAATAGGTATTTGCTAGAAGGTTTATATTTTCAAGCGAGCATTTTGCAGCTGAGCAGTCAAAACTCCAACAGTATTTATAGAGGCTATAAAAACGCAGGAGTAAATCATGGTGGCAAAGACAACCAGCAGCAGTCTGGTGCTCCTCATCACAATCAGTGTACAGGCTCATCTATATTACATGAACCTTCCTTATTGCATGCAGAGCCTTAGGAAGAGGCAGAGCAGCACAGTTGAGCTAAGAAGACGTATCACAGGATTACAGAAATGTTCAGGTGTGTGCAGTTCTGGAGCCCCCAGCACAGGAAGGACATGGAACTGTTGGAGGGGGCCCAGGGGAGGCCACAAAGAAGCTCAGAGGGCTGCAGCAGCTCTGCTATGAGGACAGGCTGAGAGAGTTGGGGCTCTGCACCCCGGAGAAGAGAAGGCTTCCAGGAGACCTTAGAGTAGCCTTCCAGGATCTGCAGGGGCCTACAGGAAGGCTGGGGAGGGACTATTGACAAGGTCTTGCAATGACAGGACAAGGGGCAATGGGTTTGAACTGGCAGAGCGGAGATTGAAACTGGATGTTAGGAGGAAGTTGTTTGCAGTGAGGGTAGTGAGACACTGGCACAGGTTGCCCAGGGAGGTTGTGGTTGCTCCCTCTCTGGAGGTGTTCAAGGCCAGGTTGGATGACTCCTTGAGCAACCTGTTCTAGTGGGAGATGTCCCTGCCTATGGCAGGGGGTTGGAACTAGATGAGTTTTGAGGTCCCTTCCAACCTAAACCATTCTATGATTCTATGACCACCAAGCCAAATCGATATCCCTACTCTACAAGGTTCACCCTAAACCATAGCAACCTGTGCTTCATGCTTTGCAAGTAGCAGTAATTAACAAGAAAGACAATTGTGTGAATAGGAGAAGATTTGAATTCTTTTGGAACCACTACAAAAAGGAACCACCTTCAATTCTGCAGAAGAGAAGCAGCAGATCTATTCAACTGCCAAATGATAAAGAGGAACTTTCAAAGACACATTTGGGAAGCAAGTGATTTAGTTGGGCAATTAATGAGGCAGGAATTATAAAATATGTAGTTATTTTATCTCCAAAAGAGCCCCACCCACAAACTATATACAAACCACTTAAATTTGGGTTCTAATTCGGTTGGGAAAATCTTCACAAAGATGCTTATGGACAATTTAGTAATTTAGGAGAATCAGAAAATTGGAAAGGTTTGGCCACAAAATGGCTCTGCCCCACTTATAAATAGGCAGCCTGGAGCCCTAGGGAAAGTCTGTTCTACTCACAGCAGTGGAGTAGAATTCAGAGGTAGTCCCTGGCTCCTTTGCAGCAGTGTTGGAACTCCTCGGTGTTGAGAGGCTTCTAGATCCTCCCAGGCTCTAGCAGGGTGCTGGGAAAGGGGCAAATGATCTCTGAACTGACCCTGGTTCCTCTTGGCATGAAGGTTAGCAGAGGTGCAGGCAGATCTCTTGCAGATGTGCAGAGAGCACAATGTCAGTGGCACTTCTCACCACGTTGTCAGGCAGTTACTGCCTTCTCCTGGTAAACTGGAGGCACTTAAGTTTCCAGGTGGTTCAAGCCCAAAACATCAGGGCTGAGCTGGTCTGAAGCACAAGGCAGAGCAGAACAGGTTGTCCAAGCCAAGAGCAGTGAGGCAAAGCAGAGCAGAACACATAGAGCAGAGTGGTGAGGCAGAAGCAGCACAACTGCTTGCAACTTATCTCCATTTGTATGATGTGCCTAAGTGCAAAGGCTCCTTTGGCCACAGAGATTCACCAATCAGAATGGCATTTGCCAAACTGCCCATATGAGGTGAAACCAGGGCTTGCTTACCCTTATGTGGGCAAGACACTCACAAGTACCTAAACACCTGTGAGTACCTGTTTAATCACATTGGGAGGGGACATAATGGCCCAAGCCTTTGTCTTCCTCCCACCTTTGCCTCCCCCATCAGCAGAAGGGTGGGGCAAGCCAGGACATATGTTAGGCCTATTAGCCTTCCAGGACAGCAAGTGAGGTATTCTTTGAAGGAAATATCTCTTCACAGAAAATAACACTAATTATTATCAGATAATGTATCATAAAAGAGCACCCCAAGTGAAATCACAAAAACACAGAAAGATTCATGTTGGAAAAGCCACTCAGGATTGCCAAGTCCAATCAGTATCCCTACTCTACAAAGGTCACCCCTAAACCATATTCCCTAGCACCACATCCAAATGACTTCTAAACACATCCAGGGTTGGTGACTCCACCACTTCCCTGGGCAGCTCATTCCAATGCCTAACCACTCTTTCCATTTAAAAAGTTTTCCTAATGCCCAGTTTAAACCTACCCAGTCATAGCTTGAGGCCATTCCCTCCTGTGCATGTCTGTAATAGCAGAGTAAGTGTTTGGGGATTTTTGTTTGGTTTTGGGGGTGGGTTTTTTTTTGTTGTTTGTTTGTTTTGGAGGGTTTTGTTTGTTTGGTTTGGGGGTTTTGTTGATTCTGTTTGCTTGTTTGTTATGGGGGTTTTAGGGAAGTTTTGTTTGTTTGTCTGGTCTGGGGTTTGGTTTTGTGAGGGTTTTTTTCATCTTTTTTGGTTTTTTCTTTTCTTCTTCTTAAATCTTAGATATTGATCCACCTGCAGTTTACATACTCAGTGTAACTGAGAACTGACACATCAGCCAACTCATTTTCTCTTCCTCAATCATATTTCCAAGAGTAGCCAAAACCTGGGACTTACAGAGAGAACATAAGTAAAAGGTCTTGCATATTATCCTTCTTAAAATTATTAGCTTAGGAACTTGCTGAAGAGATTATTTCTGGACCACCGTGTCTGATCCCATTTTCCACCTAGTTATGTTTCTGGCCTCCATGGAAATCTGTGGCAATTTGCTTTGTTTTGAGTGAAAAATAACTCAGTTTCTGTCTCTGGTATCCCCTGTCCCTGACCCCAGTAATAAAGGTTAGCACAACCAACCACCGCTGCCGGCCAGACGTTGCCTCCTTCTCCCTTCCCCTTTTCAATGCCGTGGTTGTCTCCAGGATGCGATGACCTTTATTATAGAACAGAAATCCCCCCTGTCAGCATTGCAACAAGACCACTTGCCCACCAAGCAGGGTCACCAGGAAGTGGTTACACCCATTAGGGAAGAGAAGGAAGTGTCCCAGCAGATGAGATACTGCCTAGAAAATACAGCACTTTCAAGCCCAGAGAGTGGGATAGACAGGAACTGCTGCTGGATGGAAAAACTCGTGATTCCCTGGGGGTCTGGGATGCCCCCACCACCACCTGCTGCCTCCAAGACTGAGGGATTCATGTTGTTTTAGGTAAAGTCTGAGTCTAGGTTATGGTTATTGTATCAAACACTGATAATTAAGAATCTGACCTGACACGCAGGGAGTTCAGCTACTGAGAAATATACTGAGAGCACTGCAAACTGAAATAATAGCACATTCATTTGTAAAGGGCAGGAGTTCTGAGGAGTGCACAGAATCTGCAAGGGACTTGTTCTTGCAAGTGAGTTTGCATGAATCACACTTAGTTGCTAAGGAAAGCACAGGAGTACAGAGCTCCAACATATGTCAGGAAGACCTCAGAAGCAGAGAGCTCATCAGCTTTGCATCATTGTCAGCCTGTTGCTGTGTCTCCCAATGTGTCAGCGAGACCCAATTCTTTCACTGTCCAATGTCTAACTTTTCTGCTCAGAACATTCCAGAGAACACATGAAGTTAGGTCTTTCAGGCTGCTGCCACAAGAAGCTGTAAGAGCTGTAATATCCCCAGTATAAATCACTTCCAAGTCTGCAGAAACTTAGCTTGCATGATCACACCGTCTTCCCTGGTGCTCTTACACTGCATATCATAAAAGAAGTCTCTGACACACTGCTCTTTCTTACCCAGGCAACACAGCATCACTCCAGATCAAGCATGACAGCTGCCTGTCTCTGCTGGGAAGTGGGAAATTCTGGCATGGGAAGATTACCTGTGCTCTTCTGTCTGTTGATAGCATCCCCAAGAGAAGAGGCTATCAGTCACAGACCTTGGCAGCATCAGCCACTTCTGACCAAGTGAGAGTCCTCTGACCAAGGGGCAGCCACCAAGGGTGGCATGATCATGAAGGAGGTCAACAGAAACAAGCTCAGGTTCCTTGAAGAAGGCCAAAGATGGCAAGCCCTGGTAGCAGCAGCATCTCCATGGGGGTCAGGGTTGTCTAGTACTGCAGACACTATGACAGCAGCACAGTGCATTTGCCATCCCCCACTGCAGCTACTGCTCCCTCTCACCCTTCCCCAGTTACAGATTGTCAGGGGCCATCGCGGGAGAGTGATCACAGAAATGCTCAGAGGCTCTTCCAGAGGACAGCATGGCCTGAGGGGGACACAGCTCCTCAAAATCTGGGTCAGGGCATGCAGAAGGGCCCCAGTGGGCAACTTCTAGGTACTTTGCACTGAATTCACTAAGAGTTGTGCCACTGGATTAGTGGCAATCAGATCAAAGTAATAAGCCTTAAACAGATTTTAAACCACATTTTATTTTTTTATTATGGTTGTTAGGGGATTAGAAACAAGTTTAAGTCACTTAGGGAAAGTTACTCTAATTTCTGTTTAGAAACAGATTCAGATAAATTATTTCTTTCCCTTCAAGAATGATGGGGAAATCAGGTAAGGGTGTTGTTAGCTTTCTTTCCTTCCTCACCTGAATACCTTGAATGGGTACCAGGCACAAAATCCCTGCAGGAAACAGAGCCTCTCATTCCCTGTAAAAGTATATTGTTTTCCACTGCTCAAGCACCAAGTCTGTACTTTAGGAAATCCCCAAGTTACCTGGGGTCTGATATCAGGTCATGTATGTACCTTTTTATATTCTACAAAGCACATCAGTATATAGCTCAGCTTCTGGGAAGTTGTTTAAATGTCAGGAAAAAGA
Organism: Ramphastos sulfuratus; assembly: GCA_013399055.1. Lineage (NCBI taxonomy): Eukaryota > Metazoa > Chordata > Aves > Piciformes > Ramphastidae > Ramphastos > Ramphastos sulfuratus. The sequence goes on from WBNM01001699.1 coordinate 39,155, forward strand.
AGAGAGTTACAAGATCTGCCTACTGATTAATGTGACTTGACTTGATTGAGGATGATCTAATCTCTCTATTGACAGGGGAGGGAGGTACAAGGGAAATCTGACAGTGAGTGAGGTCCCAAAAATGTCTCCTGTGAATGGATGAAGCTCTGTGCCAAGCACTGTGCACTGGGGTCTAGGTTGGTTTTGGTAGCAATGCTCATACACCAGAATTTTCCTCAAGTTAAAATGAGGAGGTGTAAGAGGATCAAAATGTCTGTATCTGATAAAATAACCTATTTGTATTTTCACCTTTATTTCACACTTACTGCTTGCATTGTTTGTATTTTCACCCTGAGGGTTTGGAAGGTTGAAATACAAGTCCTATCCACTTTGTGAGGTCTACTAAAAATAGTGTGGGTGCACAGGAGGAGCTGCCCTCTGCAAGTTATTCCCAAGTCAATGCTTCAAGATATTCATCTTTCATTAAGCTCTGAAAGTCTACTGCAGATACAGATACTTTTCCACATGCATACGAACTAGGTGATAGCATCACAAAAAAGTTTGAGCTGGAAATGACCTTTAAAAGTCATTTAGACCAATCCCTGCAATAAGAAAAGCCATTGCATGTGGGTGAGGCAATTCCAACCACAAATACAGGCTGGGCAGTGCCTGGCTGGAGAGCAGCCCTGAGGAGAGGGACTTGGGGTTGCTTCTGAATGAGAAGCTCAACATGAGCCAGCAGTGTGCGCTTGCAGCAAAGAAAGCAACCAGAGCCTGGGCTGCATCAGGAGAAGTGTGGCCAGCAGGTGGAGGGAGGTGACTATCGGTTGCTGTCTGGGATGCACTCACACTGCAGGCTCACGTTGAGCTTTTCATCAACTCAGATCCCCAGGTCCTTTGGGTTTGGGGCTTTTTCCTCTTTATTTTCCTTCGTTTTGAGGCAGAGAGGTTCCTAATGTGGATAACGGAGTGGCCTGTGTTTGGGGTTGGGAAGCCCCCATAACAGGCTGAGGGAATGCCCTTCGAGTAGCAACGACACGATCGACAGGTCCTGCCCTAAGGATCTATTTACTTTGTGTGCTGCTTCGCTGCAAAGGGCCCCGTGCTCCTGCGCAGGGATGCCGCCTCTGCCTCCACACCGGCACCCTTATCTCTCCTAGCACAGCAGCTGCCGGCAGAGGGTCGGGTAGCCGCCCGCCTGCCCTCCCGCTGCAGGGCACAGCCGGTAGAGGCACCTTCATCGCCGGGGAGGAAGAGGATGAGGGCAGTAGTTTCTACTGCTGGAGGGTTAGCTAAGCAGAGCTATGTGCGGCTTTTACAGCATTATGTACGGCCGGGAGAAAAAGAGAAGGCAAACAGAAAGCCAACGAGTAACCGCAGCTAGGACGGAACCACCCTCCCAGCCTGTCCGTGAGAGGCTGCGGAGCGGCACCGTGCAGCGCCCCGGGGCGACGCCGCACAGCGACCGTGCGGGGCCTGCCCCCTGCCGGCCGGCAGCGGCGAGCAGAGCTGCGCTTTGATCGGGCCGGCAGCGGCGAGCAGAGCCGCACTTTGATCGGGCCGGCAGCGGCGAGCAGAGCCGCACTTTGACCGGGTCAGCAAGCGGTCCCACGGGGTACAGAGCCGTGGCGCCGGGGCTTGCAGAGACCGTGGGCTGCTGAGCCGCGGCCCCTCCGTGCAGATCATAGAATCATAGAATGGTAAGGTTGGAAGGGACCTCAAAGCTCAGCCAGTTCCAACCCTCTGCCATAGGCAGGGACACCTCCCACTACAACAGGTCACTCAAAGCCTCGTCCAACCTGGCCTTGAACACCTCGAGGGAGGTTGTGGAGCAAAGAAACACAGAATGTGATCTGATCTCTGATCACATTCTGTGCTTCTGTGCTCCACAACCTCCCTGGGCAACCTGTGCCAGTGTCTCACCACCCTCACTGCAAACAACTTCCTCCTAATAGCCAGTTTCAATCTCCCCTCTGACAGTTCAAACCCATTGCCCCTTGTCCTGGCATTGCCAAGCCCTTATCAGTAATTCCTCCCGAGCCTTCCTGTAGCCCCCTTCAGATACTGGAAGGCTACTCTAAGGTCTCCTGGAAGCCTTCTCTTCTCCAGGCTGCAGAGCCCCAACTCTCAGCCTGTCCTCATAGGCTGTCCTCATGTGCTTGCTTTGGGAAGGGAGGCAAATTCCCAAGAAGGATCAAGAAACTTACGGTTTTTGTAGGAGAAAGACTGTAACATAAACAACTGTAAATGAATAGAGAAAACATAATTATGCCTCATGCCAACATGGGCTTCAGTTTATCTGTCATATGTCTGCTAGTTCAGCCGATGTTAAAACCTATGGCTAGAAATTATTTAATTTAGAGTAGGTCTGTTCAAGTAGATCTAAAGAGAATCAGAATCCATCTCTGCAAGGTTTCCTCCAACATCACCCTTGATACTGCTTCCACCTCAGTGAAAGTCTTAACACAGTTTTGAGGGCCTCATGAAGTGAGAAGTCTTATTAGCATATAGTGAAGATCCAGTCTGCTGCTGTAATTTGCCACGGTAACGCTCAGCTTGATGGTAACAATTATTTTTAGCAAGCTGGGATCTTCTCACCATAAATAAAGGGAAACAGATTGGATTTCTCAGGAACTTAGAAATTACTGTTCCCAGGTATCCCTTCAAGGCCTCATGTTGGTGGGAGGAGATTGTAGTGAGCAGGAATAAGGAAAGGAATTGGTCTGCTGGACAGTCACTCTGGCATGAGTTGGGAAGAGCTTGGATGTCACAGCCTGATAGCTGGGAGGGAACGGATGAATGATCCTTGCACCCAAGCCCTCCTCACCTCGTGCACAGGCAGTGCCCAGGGGTAGGTCAGTGACATGCTTCCCACTCTCAAGTGATGCTTCTCAGCTGCAAGAACTATTTGCTATCCTGCAAGCCACACTTGCTGAAGAGTTAAAATAGAGTCTTTGGGGGTTCACAAACAAAGGCAGAGGACAGCTGCCTCATTTGGGGGGCATGCGGGATAGGCTCATTGGACTTTCATTAAATCAAGTGCCTGTGTCAGCTAACATGTAACATTCCTCCTGGTTTTGAAAGTCCTAAACAAAGTCTTCCCCTGGTCAGTGCTAAATACAGGCTTTACTAACTGGATCAGAGCTGACATTGTTATTCTCAAAGCCACAGTTCCAGATTATGAAAATATTTCAAATGTGATAAGCATACAAAAAAAAAAAGAATCATCTGCAGGAGGAGGGAGGACTAAGCACATCTCGGGTGATTATTTTTCCTGTGTGCTCTTCATCTTTGAAAATGAGCTTGTTTGCAGCTTTTTATGTGCCAAATCACTGGGCCCAAGGCTGACCAGCACAAGCACCTGTATCTGAGAGACTTGCAGCCCTTTCCAGCATGCATTTGAACTAAGCACATTTTTGTCAGCTGCTTCTTTCATACATCAGTCTGTAGGCTGAGGGATGTGGAGAAACAGTCTCTGCTCCCATCCAGTGCCAAATGAGAAAAAGACAAATGATAACGGCACCTAGGGAGACCTTTAGCATTTCCAGCTATCACTTGTAATCCCAGCTGGCATTTTTGTTCATCTAAGTTTTGAAGGAGACATTTGGTTCCAGGCCTGTCATTTTTTATATCATCTAGCAGGCACTGTTAGATGCATACTTGTGTCAGAAGGATGGAAGCTGTAGTATATCTATTTATTTATTTTTTTAAACTATCTTTATGGCAAAATAGTCCTATAAAGAGGGAAACAAAAAAGAGAGAGACGCAAACATCTTGAATTAATCCATTTACTCTGAGATGTCTCTAAAAACAGACTACATCTTGTCAAAACTTGACAAACTGTTTTGGGTGTTGGTTTGTTAGTTGTTTTTTTTTTCCACACAGAATTATGCTGTTTCATCAAAGGCTGAAATGTTTCATAGGGATGTATTGATTTCAGTGGGAAGGTTTCATGGTACATTTTTGTCACTTCCAAAGGGAGGTGCCAAATTATAACCAGAAACCAAACTCATTAATCTTTCCAATTTGGAAACAGATGCTTTCACACCATTTCATTTTGTGATGCTGCTTTGAAGGTTTTGATCTATTCGGGCACAGAGCAGAAACACATCACAGAACAAATGTGCCATGTTCAGAAAGCTCACCTTGCAAATCCTGGACCTCTGTCAGTATGGCACTTGTGTGGCTAGAAGCTTAGAACTTTCAAAACCAGTAGGAATGTTTTATGTTAGCTGACACAGGCATTTGAAGTAATGAAAGGCCAATGAGCTTACTCCACATGGCTGTGAGGCCCCTCAAATGAGGCAGCTGTCCTCTGCCTTTGTGAACCCCCAAAGACTCTGTTTTAACTCTTCAGCAAGTGTGGCTTGCAGGATAGCAAATAGTTCTTGCAGCTGAGAAGCATCACTTGAGAGTGGGAAGCATGTCACTGACCTACCCCTGGGCACTGCCTGTGCATGAGGTGAGGCAGGCTTGGGTGCAAGTTGTATCATCCGTTCCCTCCTAGCTGTTAGGGTAAGACATCCAAGCTCTTCCCCACTCATGCATGTAGATATTAACACAAGCACCTCTTTAGCTGTTCAAGAAAAGCCTGGATGGGGCACTTAGTGCCATGGTCTGGTTGATTGGCTAGGGCTGGGTGATAGGTTGGACTGGATGAGCTTGGAGGTCTCTTCCAACCTGGCTGATTCTATGATTTTATCTGCATGCACTATAGCAGATTCTTGGTATTCTTTTAAACCACATTAACTTAGAAACAAAACATATGCAGACTTTTCTTCAGAGGCTCTCAGTTAAAAGGCTGTAGCTGTTCTGACAATTTCCATGTGGCCCAGGCTACAGTTAAGTGCAATGCTCTACAAATGCAGGCTGTATTTTCACATTTCACCATTAAGCAGTGGATGTGGACTCTTTTCCAGCTTGGGACCTATACTCAGGCCATATGTCTGTGCTACATAAATCTGTCAGATTTCAGGTATATGAAACTAGACTCTGTTGGTGCCTTCCCCTCTCATTTCTGTGACACTGGTGATTAATGCATTTTATTGCACTAATGCAGCATCCCTACTCCTGCAAAACTCTGTATTTCATAGAATTATAGAATGCTTTAGGTTGGAAGGGACCTCTTTTCAGAAGTAACTCACTGAACTGTCCAAATACCGTGTCCCTGGAGACAAGAGGAGACTGTGATGCTGTGCAGAGCTGGTTACCATGCGTCTCCTACAAGCCATACGGTCAGGGGTCTCCCCAAGGGAAAAAAAAACCAACCCACAACACATTCTTGCTGGTTACAGCCTTATGTCACAGCCTACAATGTGATACAGTGCATAAACCCAGTTTAATTAGAAGCCCCATCCCTGGAAGGTTTTAAGGCCAGGCTGGATGGGCCTCTGAGCAACCTGATCTAGTGTGAGGTGTCCCTGCTCATGGCAGGGGGGGCTGAAGCTAGATGATCCTTGAGGTCTCTTCCAGCCCTGACAATTCTGTGATTCTATGATTCTATTTACTAAGGGATATAAAGCTGTTAGAGTTAATCCAAACTTGAGATGCCATGTATAAATGCTGGACAAAGTGCCCTTGACCAACATAATGAACCAGCAACAAGGTGGAGGGGAAAGAAATAAAAAAGAGATCCAAGCCCAGTAACAGCAGTTCAACACTTGACTTCTACAGCAAAGTATTGCTCAGGCACCCTGTTTAGCATGTCACAGAAATGCAGTCAGTCCAAATAAGTAGGAGATCTAGTTGTAGATGGTTTGTTTTTTTTTTAAAGTTTGCATGTATCTTTTTTTGTTTTGTTTCTTTATATTTTACTCTCGAGGGGAAAAAAAAAAAAAAAAGAGTCTTTTCCTGATGAGAAGTAGTCACAGCAAAAACAGTTTGAGAAATATCCACCCACAATTCAAAACTATTAGCAAACTATTACTGCTTGGAATCACAAGAGCTATGATTTCTGCTTTCCACATTCCTCCCATGTAGTTACAGGTTTGAGATGCACAACAGGTAGAAGGAACATGAAATACCTGATGTGCTCTGCTATGAGGACAGGCTGAGAGAGTTGGGGTTCTGCAGCATGGAGAAGGGAAGGCTTCCAGGAGACCTTAGAGTAGCCTTCCAGGATCTGAAGGGGGCTACAGGAAGGCTGGGGAGGGATTACTGA
>WBNM01001705.1:0-25003 GCA_013399055.1 Ramphastos sulfuratus
CAGGGCTGCTCTCAGCCATATGCCACCCAGCCCAGGTTTGTACTTGGATTCTATGATCTACAGACAACATTTCCTTTGCCTGTTCTTTTTATCACCCACTATGCTGTTTGCACCTACAGCCATGGGAAAATTTTCCATGCTAGCAGTTTGAACTGCACTTGTTGATTTATTTTAATTTTTAGCATTTATTTCTTGTTTTCTTCCAAAGGATTCTTTCTGGTGATTATTTCTTGCAGCTAGTGAGCTCGAAGGCACAGGCATTGCGACTTGGAGCACAGAAGCAAGTTCCCTGCCTGCCTCCCTCTGTGACTGACTCATGTTCTAACCTTGGTCAGGTCACTCAGGTGGTGGTTTTCTTCATTTCTTGGTCTTTAAAATGCCTATTTTGTTCTCCTCACCATTCTGACATTGTAACATCTTTCTGGCTCTAGCAACAATCTGCATCATCTTAGATATACATTATCCTGTACAAAAATACCCACCCACAACTCATACCCTGAAAAAAACCCACAGTAGCCCAAACTCCAAATTTAGATTGAAAAACACAGAGCTGTGGAGACAAAAGGACATCTTCTTAAATGTCAGTCAATAGCCTTTTTCTCTCAAAGCAGTTCTGGTTATCAGAAATTCTTCATCTTCAAGTTTACAACTCTTTGTCCTGCTGAGAGCTCCTGAATCTGCTGGACCACTCAGCAGCCAGACCTACTTCTGCAGTGTTTTTGCCTTGCCAAGGGTGAGGATAGTTCCACTGTGAGTGTCAGATAGCTGCAGGCTGATGCCTTGTCTCTCTCAGTCCTGTCCCATCCCTGATATCCTACCTGCCCTCTCTCCACAGCTGGTGTTTTAATTATTTCTGCTGCTGTCTTCTTGCTGCCTCACCTCCAGCAAGTGAGGAAGAGGAGGAAGCAAGAACAGACAAAAAAAAGTCTCCTACTGTAAATATGTAAATATAAATATGTAAGAGTGCCAGGAGGAGAGAGCCAACCTCTTCTCAGTCATGCCCAGTGATGGGACATGGGTGGAAGTTGAGGCACAGGAGGTTCCATGTGAACCTAAGCAAGAATTTTTTTCCCTGTGAGGGTGACAGAGCACTGGAACAGGCTGCCCAGGGGGGTTGAGGAGTCTCCTTCTCTGGAGATATTTAAAACCTGCCTGGATGCATTCCTGTGTGATCTGCGGTAGGTCACCCTGCTCTGGCAGGGGAGCTGGATCAGATCATCTTTTGAGGTCCCTCACAGCCCTTACATTCTATGAGTCTATGATACTCTATTTTAGCATGGCCATGCAAACACTGGTAAAGACAGCAGCCACAAGGAGATTCCTGATCCAGATCTTCAGTTCTGGATTGGAAAAAGCTCTATGCAGATCCAGTTATCAGCAGATCCTTTTGCCATATTGCTAAATCCCTCTCCTTCCCTACCTCATGCCTGCTAAAGCTGGATGTCTACGATTGCAGCAGCTTTACATCAGAAATATTCAAATACTTTTTTCCCTCAAATATTTTTGAGGCACCTGCAGGGAGAGAAGCAGTTAATGAAAAAAAAATAAAATAAAATAAAAGCAGTTCTTGCTGTATTTTGGGAGTAAATGAACTTGGGTATTTTGAAACATTCTCACAAGGCTCAGATTTTAGAGAGCGATGAATCACTCACTGGAGATGTCTGTTTTTCTCCACTGACTGCACAAGGTGCCCAGACACCTTCTGCAGGCACTCTGTGAGAGCCCCAGTGTGTAGGAGGGCTTAATCCAGCCCTGCCACCATGCAGATAGTGTGGGTTTGCAAGCAAGGGCAGGTCTTTGGCAGCCAGTCCCAGGTCCTAATGCAAGCATGCCATGCTTGAACAGCCTCAGTTCTGTGTGCTGCTGTCCAAGCCAGCCTTTCCCAAGGACGTGTGGGTTTGGATGGGGAACTCTCCTAATGTTTTTAGTTTGAAAAAGAGGAGGCTGAGGGCAGACCTCGCTGCTGTCTACAGCTACCTGAAGGGACATTGTGGAGAGACTGCTGCGGGGCTCTTCTCACAGGTAGTTGGAGACAAAACAAGGGGGAATGGCCTCAAGCTGAGGCTGAGGAGGTTTAGATTGGACATTAGGAAAAAGTTTTTCTCGAAGAGAGTGATCAGGAACTGGAATGAGCTGCCCAGGGAGGTGGTGGAGTCCCCCAGCCTGGATGCATTTAAGGGTGGTTTGGATGTGGTGCTTGAGGATACGAGTTAAGGTGAATCTTGTAGAGTAGGGTTCTAGGTTGGACTTGGTGATCCTGAGGGGCTTTGCCAACCTGGGTGTGTCTGTGATATTGTGCCCCTTTTTCCTTGAAATGAGATGTCTGCATTCCCAGAGGTCCTGTAGCCTCACAGGGCACATGGGAGCAGTTCCTTCGTTGTGCTATTTTCCTTGCACAAAACGTTAAGGCACCTCTTCAGTGCAAAGTTGCACTTCCACTTTTTATTAATCACCACTTAATTTACCTTCTTTCAGTTTATTTAGTGTGAGTAGCTTTATATAAATCGTTGACTGATAGGTTTCTACATCTGCAGGCATCTGCTTAGCAAACATCTAACCAGATGTGGTTGGGATAAGGCTTTAGTGTGAGCCCTGCTCGTAAAGAAAGGTTCTGCTTTTGCCCTCTGATTGCACACACAACATTCTTCCCTGGGCACTTCTTTTGAGCTTCTCAGAGAATCTGGAGTGCTTTGAAAGTTGTATGTTGCAGCTGATAAATATCTGAAAAGATATTATGAAATTACCTTTTAAGTCCCTTTTTTTGGGTGGTTTCCCTTTAGTTGGGAAAACAGGGCAGAAAGCAAGGAAGCAATCCAAGGGCAAATAAGCTTCACCATACTAAATATCCAAGTCACTGAATTTTGAGGTGCTGCTAATTATTATTAATTTTGGTTGAGAACTTTGGTTGTGGAAAATGTATTTAAACTTTCTGGGGCTTTTTTAATGTCCTCATTTATGTTCAGAGAGGAGGTTTGTGCCTCCCCATTGCTTTTGGGAAGAGAAATAAGGAGCCTTACAGCCTCCTAACTCTTGTCGAAGGGCATCCACAGCTCAGTGACCACAGGGCCACTGACAATTTATGCACAGAGAAAGACTTTGTGAGCTGTTTGGGGGAAGGACAGTACAGGGTTGCACAGCACCTGATGTGGTGACCCTCATCACAAATGGAAAAACAAACATCAACAAGACAGATTGAAGAGCACATCAGAAACAGTAAAAGTGAAGTTAAAAATAATCGTTGGTAACATTTAGCCTGGAGTGCTTTTTGCTTTGTTGTTCTGTATTGACAATCCCACCTAGAAACGGGTCTCTAAGACTTTTTGACTTGTAGACATCCCAGTTTGCTCTACAGCCCTCAGTAGAGCCATTGTCACCCATGGGAGGGCCCCAGGGCCTTTGCTGTGCTGCGTCTTTGGGAACGGATCAAATGGCTCACAGACGAGAACAGAACCAGACATTTTCCAACCAAATACCTCTCAGGTCACTGAGCAATGCTCTGGTGGCTCTGCCTCACCAGCAAATGCCCATGCTGAGGCACATCAATAAGTAGCTTTGCCTGAGGAACATTCCTCCTCTAGGGTTTCTCTGCTGATGGCAGGAGGAGATGTGTGCCCCTGCCTTGGCCAGCGCCATGCATGGTCCAGCGAGCTGGCTGGAACGGCTGACACGGGCTGTGTGCTGTCAGCAGGGGAACTGCTGGCATGCACAGAGGCTTGGATCCACCAGAGCTGCCAGGGAGGAAGGCAGAGAGGGCAGGCTGAGGAGAAGCAAGCAAGGAAGAGCTGAAGTCCCCTTATTTGCCACAGCTTCACAGTCACTGCTGCTGAGTGCTGCCAGCCATTGCACTGCAGGAACTCCAAGCAAAGGAGTTTCAAACTGGGCTTAGGGGTGGATTCATAGAATCCTAGAATGGGAAGGTTGGAAAGGACCTCAAAGATCATCTAGTTCCAACCCTCTGCCATAGGCAGGGACACCTCCCACTAGTACAGGTCACTCAAGGCTTCATCCAACCTGGCCTTGAACATCTCCAGGGAGGGAGCAGCCACAACCTCCCTGGACAACCTCTGCCAGTGTCTCACCACCCTCACTGCAAAGAACTTCTTCCTAACATCCAGTTTCAATCTCCCCTCTGTCAGTTTAAACCCATTGCCTCTTGTCCTGTCATTGCAAGACCTTGTAAATAATCCCTCCCCAGCCTTCCTGTAGCCCCCTTCAGATACTGGAAAGCTACTCTCCTGGAAGCCTTCTCTTCTCCAGGCTGCAGAGCCCCAACTCTCTCAGCCTGTCCTCATAACAGAGCTGCTGCAGCCCTATAAGCATCTTTGTGGCCCTCCTCTGGACCCATTCCAACAGTTCCATGTCCTTCCTGTGCTGGGGGCTCCAGAACTGCACACAGTGCATCAGCCTATTGCTGTGCTGAAGTCCCAGACACCAGAGCCCCCCCATGCCAATTGGTGTAAAGCCAAAACAAAGCCTAGTCCCTGATTTTAACAACTTACAGCCTTAGAATGTAAAATTATTCATTCAGATGAGGCTTCATGACAAGAGCTGCTGCTTTACAAGACAAGCAGATGCTGCTGCAGCAAGGACGCTTGGGAAATCTCTCAAGATCACCTGGTGAGTGCTGCCACAGAATGCAGAGCACAGCTGCTTCACCACAGTGTTCCTGGCTGTCACATCAAAGGATGGTTAAATAATACCACATAGTTGTTTCTGCTCCATGGAAAGAGCAGCCAGGTTTTGCAGGCTACCAAACTCTTGTCCTCAGCCATCTCAGCTGACAGACTGGGCAATGGCAATCACACCAGACCCCTGCTCTGCACTACAGGATCCCAGCTTGACCCTCTGACAACTACTGCTGCCTTTTCTTTCTTTGTGTCCTGGAGAATTCAGCAGTGACTGATGGATTGCAGTTGCTGCTCTAGGTGGGCAAAGCAAAGCAAAGGACGCTCATGCAGCTTTCCCATCTCTTCTAAGCAGCTCCAGGACATGAACAGATTCTGAGAAGAGATGAAGTGCTCAAGTCCCTCAACATTAAAGTCTCCAGGTTGATTTTCAAAGTGTTTTGAAGCAGTGAAAGAAATATACTGAGATGCCAGATGTCGAAACACATCTTGGAGCAAGAACATTCCCTTTGTGCCTTCATCTCTCGCCTGTCCCACCACAGTCAGTGGTTCAACATCTCTCCTTACCACCCATGGCACGAGCAGCAGACCATGTATCCAGCAGAAAAGGGGCAGCTCCAAATTCTTGTCCAAAGCCAGGCAGTTCCTCCATCCCTAGTCAGAAATGGCATGACTTTAATATGGTAATGATGCTCAGCATGAACTTGTTCTCCAAACAAGGACCAGTTTGTCATCAGACAGAAATGGAAAAGGGTCAACCTTTCCTGCCCCTTCTGCATTAACAATTCCTCCTTTCAAGGGGGAATGACTTGAAAGCTTCAGTTATTGAAGTCTGTTTTCCACAATGAGTGACACCTCCAGAACCAGACTCCTCCTCTCTCTTTTTTTAGGCTGTGAACAAGTCCTTGGTGTTTTGGCTTGGCCACTCCTCCGATACAGCTTCTGTCATTGGGAGGAAAAAAAAAATAAATTTAAAAAATTGCTTTTTGGAAAGTTCTCCAAATATTTTATGCCCACTCTTTCTTTCTTTTTATTTTTTTTTTTTAATTTTTAATATATTTGTCCCCTTCTTACATCCACAGAAGCAAAACAACAAGAGGGTCCTCTGATGAATGTGGCGGATCGCCATGGTTACGGTTCAGAGATGCAGCAAAAAGCAATTATGGTGGGACATAGTAGAGAGGAAAAAAATAAAAAAGAGGAGGGAAAAAAAAAAAAAGAGAGAGAGAGAGACATGCACCTCTTTGTCAGAATTTCAGAACAGCTGTAATAACACTTCTGCACCCCAACCAGTGCAAAGTAACTGAAATATTGTGGCATGTTAAATGCCAAGGCGTTAAATAGGGGGATTTCAATGTCACATTATTTAAAAGGACAGGAAGCATTAATTTCCAGCTGCACTTGCAGCTTGTTAAGTCATCTAGGGGGAATAGGGGGAAAAAGGAGCAAGTCCGTGGCACAGGGCCTCACATTTGGAGGTGTGAAATAAAACACTGTTCAGCCAGGCAGTGGAATGCACTTGTAACAGATTTAATCTGACAGCAGCTGCGGTTTCCTATTTAAGCTTTGTGTGATTTATTCTTCCCCCCTTGGTGCTGGAGCTCCTAAAAGAGACGGCGACGCTCTCCTGACCTTTCCCAATCTGAGGATCTCAAAGCACTTCACCCCTACGCGTTCGCTTTCCCAGCCTGCCACGGGCAAGGGCACTGAATTGTCACTGCTCTACGCAGCCTCGCTCCATTCTGATCTTCCTAGCCCAAGGGTCACAGGTGGGATGTCTTGCTCAGGGCCTCTGCAAGGACTGGGAGAAGCAGGAAATTCTCATTTTACATGCTGTTATTTTAAGATTATATCAAAAGCAAAAGCTGGATGTCACAGGCTGGGATTATCTGTGACGCACATATGTGGCTGTAACGTTGATTCCTCTGCAGCTAGCAAAAAAAAAAAAAAAACCCAACCCAAACAATTCACCTCTTCTCTTTCCTATTTGTATTTAATCTTGGGGGTTTCTATCATTGGTCCTGCAGATCCTATTTTTGGTGATAACAACAGTATAAAGTAATCATAGGATAGTTTGGGCTAGAAGAGACCTTTAAAGGTCATCTGTAGTCCAATCCCCAGAGTGTCTCCCTTCCTTCTCAAACCTGTGGCATACTGCAGCCCCAGTTGTGTTCTTGTCTTCCAGGCTGTGAAACATAGAATCATAGAAGGGTAAGGTTGGAAGGAGACCTCAAGGATCATCTCGTTCTAACCCCCTGCCATAGGCAGGGACACCTCTCACTAGAACAGGTCACTCAAGGCCTCCTCCAACCTGGCCTTGAACGCCTCCAGGGAGGGAGCAACCACAACCTCCCTGGGCAACCTGTTTCAGTGCCTCACCACCCTCACTGGAAAGAACTTCCTCCTGACATCTAGTCTAAATCATCCCTCTGCCATTTTAAACCCATAAGATACCAAGCTAAAACCAGTTAACCAGTTAAACCATAACATACCAAGGACAAGAATTTTAACCCAAAGAAAGAGGTAGAAAGTGAGGAGTGATTGACATGGATCTATCTCTCATCCTGTTTACCAAACTGTTCTGCAAACTGCAGCAGCAAAGGCCAGAGGTAGTAGAAACTGCAAAAGGTGCACACAATGATGTGCATGCCCCACCTTAGGTCCAGCAGAAAAGAGAAAGGATGGATAGAGCCAATCAATGGTGAAGAGACAAAACAGCCCAAACAGGACAAAGATGAAACACCTCACCAATTATTTACCTCTTTTTGGAGGACTTTCATCCAGTTATGCATCTTATCTCTTCATGGAGAAGAACTCTCAGATCACACATCCCAATTTCAGCTGTCCCCCATCTAGCCTTTCCAGCTTTGCCAGACCTGGGCTTAAGAGTAAGATCCTCCATCCACCCAGCATTGCTTCACCAATGAACTGAGATAAAATCAGGTTTCCCAACTGCAGCAATTCTCCCACTGTTCATCTCTTCTTTTTTTCCTGCATTATGCTCAGCAAAAGGGAAGGTCCAGGCTGCTTCCTCAAGCAAAAGAAAGCTGAGAAAACCTGTGCATGAGAAGAAGATGCTACGTTTGAAGGAACATGAAGTCTTGCCAAGTCTTGTGGTTCTATATCACAAGTCTTATGATATTTTTATTTTTTTAATTTTTTTTTTAGCAGTGGCTTCTAAAAGAAGAAAAAACAAACAACACAAAAAACCAACCCCCCAAAAAAACCCCAGTATGAATATTTTCATATGAGAGCAATGGACAAACCATGGGGGAAAAAAAAAAAAAAAGAAAGAAAGAAGAGACTGCTAAAAGTTCAGCAGTGAGAGGGAGCCTTAAAAAAGCTCCACAGAGCTTGAAATTGTTTGCCTTTTTTTTTAAAGAACTCCATGATTTAGACAAACCTGTCACAACTTCTGATCACTGGGCATATGCCACATTTGACTGTGTGCTGGAGAAGGACTGAGGAGTGGGGTTGTAGAAACATTTGTCACAGAACAAAAGCTCCAGGGAGTGAAACCATGACCTAGTGTTGCAGGTTGTGCCTTCATCAACATCAACAGCAGAAATCTCAAGAGCTAAGCCAAACCTGAAACCATCTCTGCTCTTACTCCAACAGATGGATGCACAAGGAGGTTGTGGTGCCTCAGAGTACTCTGCCAATGCACTTTGAAGGCTTCTGTTCTCTCAGCACTGGAAACAACTCTGGAAAAACAAAACAAAACAATGAAATTTACCTCCAGTTTGCATTACATATGAAAAAAAGAACCTCAGTTTCCTTAGGCAACTTGCTGAAATGTGATGTTTAATCCCCTTAAAGCATTTTCCTGTATTGAACATTGAAAGGAGAAAAAGCAAAATGCCATCAGAGACTCCTTTCCAATTAAATTAAGTTTTGGCCCAAAGCAACTTCTTTTGATAAACTCTCAGAGGAATTAGCAGCCACTGACACCCTAGAGAGATGTGCTTAATCTTTCCCTTGATAATTCATACTTTTGGAGATTTGGGGTTTACTCTATTTCCTCCCATCTTATGAGCAGTTTCCCCCATCAGAGGTAATCATCCTAATCAGTGGGATGGACTGGATGGTTCTCTCACCCAGCCTGGGGCTTCACCAGGGAACACTAGAGTCACAGACAGCTTCTGAGATACCAAACAAGAAGGGTAGCAAGGTGGGTGAAAGAAGAGCAGCTTCTAAGTGAGGCAAGAGCATGGTATTTTGTCTGGAAAGACCAAAGTCACAGAAAACTGATGAGTAAAACCAAAACCAAGAAAGGTGCCAAGGTGGGTGAAAGATCAGTTTCTAAATGAGGCTCAAGCTTCCAAATCCATCTCTCCTTCCAAAAGAGGTAAGAGATACCAAAGACTGGAACCCTTCACGAGTGAGCAATTCAGGAATCTCTGGTTTTGAGCATGGTTGTGCTTCAGCTCAGCACCTGAACCAGTCATGGAGGGCTCTGAGAGGAAAGCAGAATAAACGCCAAGTTGAAGTGGCAGATCCCCCTCCCAAATCCCACCTAAATCAATAGGCTCCAGAAGCACTCAGAGCCTTTTCTGATCAAACGCTCAGCGTCTCCGTGGGTAACTCCCTAGAGATGGAGGCTGAAGATAAAAAAGCAGATCAGAACAGCCAAAAAAAAAAAGTGCCACAACCCTCTGCAGCAGGGAGTGCCATTGTCAAGGCATCCTTTGTGCTATCTGCACTCCCCATTTATATGGGAGAGAGATAAAAGGAGGAATTCTGAAACAAAGGTTGAATTGCAGATTGCTGTTTTCTCACTGCTTTATTATTTGCTCTTTGCACATGTCAGATAAGAGGACTTGTGAAGCGCCTTCATTAGAAATGCAGATTACAGTGGGGCAGAATAGAGTGGACAGTGTTTCTCTCCAGCAGTCCTGCTGGGAGTACACATGGCCACTTTGCTAAGAAACAAACTCAAGAGTCAAAGTTAGCTTCATGTTGAGGCTAGACAGTGTGTGTGCTGTTGCTGTGCTCAGCTCGTACATCCAGCAGCTGTGAATAATTCCCCTTTCTTAAAGAGTTTAATGGAAGAAAAGAAATGCTTTCCAGCAGAAAGGCCCACTAAAAGAGACCTGCAGCTTCTGGTAGTGGTTTTGTCCCCTGAGGTAGGCTCACAGATGATCAGGGATGAATTGGAGAGCAGCAACCAGAAAGCCAGTGTGCTGCCTCCCTTCTGACAATGAACTTGAACACCTGTAAGCTTGATTTCCTGCCCACAATCGAGATTAGCTTGTCAAATAGCTTTCTCCACACCCCTTATCTTACCTGGTTTACTAATGCTCCTCCTACCAGTGGGACCTCCTCCCCTGAGCATGACAGTACCAATGAGCACAACTGCACACAAGCAGGGCTGCACGTTGGAAGAGATGATTGGTTTAATTCCTGCTGGCCATTTGAACTGGACTTCTCTGAGATTAGTCCATCCCTGCCTTTGACTTTAGTGATGCTTAAAACCCTCCTCACACTGCCCAAGAGATGTGCCTGTTTCCCCAGCTGCTGCTTTGCAGTCATTACCAAGTTCTGAAGCAAGCAAACAGGAACAAAGGTAGGGGATGAAAATAAGATGTTTGCCATCCATCACACACAGGACATTACACAAGACACTCACCTGCAGAATGAAAATTGCTTCATTCAGAGCAAGGTCCACACGCTCCCAGGCAGAAACTGTTCACATGCCACATGTGGGACCACCAGACAGCAGAGTCTTGGCTTGATTTGAAGACAGAATCTGGGGATAAGAAAGTCCTAATGATGAGGCTGTAGAAAAGGCATGTCTAAAAGCAAAGGTTTCTTAGAATGACTGACCCACGGATGTGGATTTGGGGGATATTTTTGCTGATCAGTGTTTATTAGCTGTGACTCTGTTCTGTTAACTGAAGAAAGGTGAATATTGCCTTAAAGGCAAAGACAATAAGTGTGCAACTGATTTCATACAGACCATTTCAAAGGGACATTTCAACGGCAGGCAATTGTGGCTGCACATCTCAAAAGTCTGCTCAGGTGGTTGTGATGGAGTGGAACATCTCCCTTATGAGGAAAGGCTGAGGGAGCTGCAGCTCTTTAGCCTGGAGCAGAAGGGACTGAGGAGTGACCTCGGTCATGTTTATAAAGATGTGAAGGGCGAATACTGGGACAGTGGAGCCAGGCTCTGCTCGGTGATGTCCAGTGATAGGACAAGGGGCAGCTGGTGCAAGCTGGAGCAGAGGAGGCTCCACATGACCATACGGAAAAACTTTTTTCATTTTTAGGGTGGCAGAGCTCTAGAACAGGCTGCCCAGAGAGGACGTGGAGTTTCCTTCACTAGAGACATTCAAAACCCACCTGGATGTCTTCCTGTGTGACCTGCCATAGGTGATCCAGCTCTGGCAGGGGAGTTGGAGTGGATGAGCTTTGAGGTCACTTCCAACCCTTACCATTCTGTGATTCTGTGTCATTCTGTAACTGGCTGAACACTTGCAAATTTAGGACCAAAAAAGCAAATAATTAGAAGCATTACTGACAAAACTATCTGATATAAATTGAGCTCCCCCACTCTAAAGACCCAGAGGTAACTTCTAGCAGTGCATACCTGTGAGTTGTTGCATGTTACTAGCAACCCCTTAAAAGAAACTACTTATTGATTAGTGAGATATGAGATTACTTATGTTTATCATCCATTGAATTTCACAAATTATTAATTATGATTAGGAAGGGTTATAAACAATGTTTTGCAGATATTTGATTTGAATTGTTTCAGTGGTATTGATGCATCTGTAGTGTTTCCTAAACACTTATGGGGAAAGAAGCTAATTTAAGATACTTGGAAAATATGAACAGCCATAAGTGAACAACAGCATCAGAAACATGACCTGAAAAATATGCTCACCTGGTCAAGAAGCTGGAAAGTTCCCCAGGTAGGAGTCCCCTGAAAACGATGTGACATCCAAATGGAACTGGCTATGAACTTCTGAAGAACTTCATTACCTCCGAGTCCAGGATTGCAATCTTCCTCTCAGGCTGCTAGAGGCAATCCACCAGGACAAGATCTCCAGGTGGCATCATTCAGTATTTCCAAATGTTCATTTGGAAAAGTTCTGAACAATATTTTCCAAGCTTTATGAATAGAAACTGCAGAAGAAGAAAAAAAAAAATCTAAATTATATGCTAAGAACTACACATTTCTGTGGATCCTGCCAACAAAACTTCATCATTCTCTCTTTCTCTAGATAGTAACACAACATGATGCTTGGTAATTTTCTTGTCCCTCTACCTGTAAGCTTCCAGACTCATTTCCTTTCAAGGAGCTGTTCAGGTTTGTGAAGTCCATCTCTGTCACCATCCTCTGCTCCCAGTGTGACCTCTCAGATGTGCCCCAGCAAGTACTCATGTGTACAGCTAAGGAATGCAGATGACATCTGGCCACAGAGAAATTCTCTCACCTCAAGGGACTTCTGGATTTCTTGCAAGCAAGAAGTGCAAAACTCTTCCATCTCTCAGATACCAGAAACATTAATTCTCTTACATAGAAAAATATCTGTTAGCTCCTAAAAACAGGAATTCACAGAATCATAGAATGGTAAGGTCGGAAGGGACCTCAAGGATCGTCTAGTTCCAATCCCCTGCCATAGGCAGGGACACCTCCCACTAGAACAGGTCACTCAAGGCCTCATCCAACCTGGCCTTGAACACCTTCAGAGAGGAAACAGCCACAACCTCCCTGGGCAACCTGTTCCAGTGCCTCACATTATTTTCGACATCCTCCTGCCTCTATTATTTCATTGTCTTCTATTCTGTTATTTCAGCATTTCTATATTTCAGGATGAAACTCACAGTAAACCTGAGGTTTTAAACAAGCTGTGTTATTGCATTAATTGCCTTTTTTTTTTTTTTTAACATATATTTTTCTTAGTATGACAAAACTCAAACATTTTTTCCCCCCAGGTCTCCTCTAAAAATGCAGGGAAGTTAGTTTATGAGGCTGAGACAATCTGGTTTAGTGGTGCTTTTGTCACTTTTCCAAAACTACAGTGCCTAATACAAGGCACATGGCCGTGGATTGCCAGAAGCAGTCAAGTTTCACTTCTGAAAGCTGGCATTAAACTTCAAAGCCATTTGATGAGGCAGCTCTCTCAAACGTTCAGTTTAATCTGTAACTCTGGCATTAAGGAGGCAAAGCTTGCACAAAGCTGGATCCTAAATGTTAGGACCACAAGCATCCAGCCCTGTTTTCAGAAAGGTGGCATCACTTGGGTGAGTGTTCATCAATGTCTCCATCCAAGCTTGCAATTCTAATCTTCAGCTACTTGAAGCAGGAGAAATAGCCCTTAAAAAAAACCCAAAAAACAAAAAACCAGCAAAGGCAACTGAATGCACTCTCCCCCCAAGCCCAACAAAATATAAAACAAAACCCAAAGACACAAGATTTGAATTCCAGGCTCTATTAAAGAGCAGAAAAGAGGTTTTTTGGTAACATTTTGCATGTAGGCAGATGTGAATCTGTTAGAGATTTTAAACAAGGGATATTGGGTGATGACCTTCCTTGACTGTTTTGGACTTGCAAAACTGGGTCAGAAAAAAACAGGCTGAATCTTCTTTGACAGCTCCTTTGGACTATGGGTCTTTAAAGTTTTGTGTCCCTAGCACTGACCTTCTCAGAGGCTTCCATCCATCTGGAAAGGATGGTTAAAGCAAGTGCTACAATGCTACGGTTTGCACTCCACAAGGTTCCTGATGTTTTAATGCCACAGGCTGCACTTTGGTGGCAGCAGTGGTTGGGGAGGGAGTTGCTGCAGTCCTCCAAAGGTAAGTCACCCACTCACATGCCAAACCCTTTGATCCCTCAGCTCCAAAAGATGCAAATGCAGTTCTCACCAGTGTTGCTGGAGACAAAGTTTTGCCCCATTAAGTCAGTTCTTGGATTTCCAGACAATAGACTCCCAGCAGGGGTCAGCTGCCCTCGGTGCTGGTGTTTTACCTTGTGAAGGATGGAAAATACACTAGCAGAGAGTTTGTTTTGGCCCCACAATACAGGGCTGGTCGTGCTCTGCATCCAGCAGAAGATTGTTGTTCCAACAATGGAAAATGGAAGGGGGGAAGAGATTAACTCAGAGCATTCAGTGCACCAAAGCCAAAACACACATTGCAGACATTTCTGCTCCAGTGGGATATGCAGGTTAAGCCAAGCCAGTGTTCTGCAAGCCTAAAAGCTCACCCTCTGGCAAGCACCAGCCCTCAGCAGACCCTGACGGAGCAAAGGCACATCACCCTGGCAGAGCAACCAGCAGAAGGGAAGCTTGAGGGTTTTAACAAGCTGCTTCTAAGAAGACTTAATCTTGTATCTCCTTCTGTGATGCATTCCCTTCTTACAGCCTGTCCCTCCCAGGAGGCTGCACAGTGTTAAGTCATTTGGCTCCGAGACAAAGGAAGAGGAGGGTAAAGAGCAACTGAGGGAGCAAAAGATGGAAGAGGTGGGAAAGCAACACAGCTGCAAAGCAAAGAGCACTCCCAGTTATGTCAGGGAGCTGCTGAGGGCAAAGATGGGAGAGAGAGATCATGCAAGAGAAGCCACTGGCATAAGCAGGTTGTCCTCCCCTGACTCCACACATCAATTATGAGCTGAGCACGTCTGGAGCAAGTCCCTCCGGATAACACAGGCACTCAGATTAATTTGTGGCAAAACCAGAGGAGCTCCTCCACTGTGGCTTTACCCAGCCTTGTCAGTGTGAGAAATGGAGCTGTGCAGAACCCTGGTTCACTGCAGGGAGATGTAAATGGCCAAAGGCTGCGTCCAGGTGCAGGCTTGGCTGCGGGCAGTGGGAGGTTTCTCAAAGCATCCTCATCAAGCAGGTCAGCACATCAACACACAGCATTTGCACACTCAGTTACACCACCAAAGCCCTGAGCCAGCAGTAGCCTTTGATTAGGGTGACCTGGCCTCTCTCTTCCCTAGCTGAAGCTCAAGAGCAAACATTAGAGCAGGAAGGTATTTTTCCTTCTTCATCTTCCTAGCAGAGGGTGCAAGTTGAACTGTGGGGATATTGACTGCCTCATCACAAACACTGAGAGCAGGCCTCAGCACTGCACGAACCCTGGAATTTGTACCACTCTTTCTTTGCTTTTGCTCCCTCTTTCACTCCCTTTCCATCTTTTCCACTGGTACAGGCTGGAATCAGCTTTCCTTCTAAGCCACCTTCTCTCAGAATCTTTTGAGCTATGACCACTCCTCTTTGTCCACTGGCTTTGTCCTCCATGCTCTCCCCGAGCCCCATGCCACATCCCAGCGCCAGCCAATCTAAACTCAAATATTCAACGATACCATTTTTTAATTTGATGCAAAGTCAAGCTTGGGAATTCTGCACATCCTCCCCTACTCAGACTTGTATAAACAGCAGTAGATATTTCTGTCCCTTCTACACAGGCACACACATGCTCCCGCTGCTCCCCTCCCTGCAGGCATTCCCCAAAAGCCATCTAAAAATTATTGTAAATGCAACACCACGTTATGCCTTCTGAAAAATAGAATAAAATAGTCAAGCCCTGGCGTATATCCAGAGAGGAAAGCGTCAGATCTCAGCTGGTAAATAAGATGTTACTGTGAAGCTTGTAAAGCCAACGTTATTTCTCCTTTGTAAAGGCTCTACCTGCGTAACATGAAGGGGGCTCAGTGACAGACACATTAAAACACCATTAAACTGTGAAATAGAACACAGTGTGAAAATAGATTTAACCTTCACAGCATATTGATCTCTACCCCGCGCCGTGCCTAAGTTCTTGGACAACTGTTTTATAATAGGTTTTACTTATTTTCCTGTTGCTATTCTGACTTCCTCAGAGGAGGGTGTTATTTCTAAAAGCTCCTGACAGCTAAGGGAAAAGTGGGCTTGTTTCTTAGTCATCGCTCAGCGCTCGAGCAGTGCTGCTGCCAGCTGCTCCATAAACAGAAATCAGTTTTGCGCGAGTGAAGGATGGGTCTGGGCAGCAGTGATTGCGGTGGGATGGGAGGAGGAGGAAAGGGAAGCGGAAAGGGAACAGGAGATGGGCTGTTTGCAAGGGCTCCGCCGAACAAAACCACGCAGGATGCAGGCAGCCGAGGCTCAACCCGAAACGCCTGCTGGAAGGGACAGCGCCAAGATTTATTCCAGCGCGTTTGTGGAGATAGGGAAAAGAATTGTGCAGGCATCTGCATACTCGGACGGGAAACCCTCCTGATGAATTGCCTGCTACAGGTCACGCTGCTGCCAGACAGCTTTCAGACTTTCACTGCGAGATAGGCACTTCTCGCACCGATGAGTTATGCTGCAGGACCTCTGACCCCACCCTCACCTCCCCTCTGACCGTTCATCCATCTCCCTGAGCCTCATGCTAAGAGTTCAAACCCTTCCAAATGGCCAGGTATTCCTCTTCTTTTTTTCTTTTTTTCCACATCAGGGCAACAAAAAAAAATGTTCCACCCTCCTCTACGCTAGGATTTCCTTTCTGGTCACCCCAAAATAAACCCATCCGGAACACGGGACAGATAATGCTCAGCCACGTCCTGTAGCCCTGAGCAAGGGGTTTGTAACACCCATGCACAAACCAGATACATCTTTAGGGGTGTGGAGGGGTTATCTTTACAGAAATATTTCTGATCCCTTCCCCACTGTGGTCAGCTGGCACATCCTGGCCTGGCTGGAGATGTCTGAACACATGCAAAGGGGAAGCTGAGCCCATCCATCAGACATCCCTGACACACTGCACAGAATTCAAACCTCCGAGCTGGTTGCTGGGCACAGCTGAAGTTTCCCCGGGCAGCGTGTTCAACCTGTGTGCCCAGAGCTTGCCAGTAAATTAGCACCATACCAGCCACGTTTGTACACATGATTCATGGGCAATTTGTGGATTATCTAAGAGGAAACCACGCAGCTGCCACTGAGGTGCCTACCCAGCAGCGCTGTCCAGGGCTGGTATCAGAATAACAGGAGACTTTCGTTGACTTCAGCAGGACTGGGATGATGCCTTCTTAATTTAAGACTGGTCTAGGGCTGTTCTTTTCCCTCTCTACCCTGCCTTGGTGATGCCACACTTGGAATAGTGTGTCCAGTTTTGGGCTTCCCAATTCAAGAGAGACAGGGATCTGCTGGAGGGAGTCCAACAGAGAGCTATGGGGATGATTGTGGGACTGGAACATCTCTGCTATGGGGCTGTTTAGTCTGGAGAAGAGAGGGCTGAGAGGGGACCTTATCAATGTCTATAAATATCTGAGGGGTGGCTGTCAAGATGAAGGTGCCAGGCTCTTTTCAGTGATGCTCAGTGATAGGAGAAGGAACAATGGATAGAAGATGGAACATAGAAGGTTCCATCTCAACACAAAGAGACACTTCTTTAGGGTCAGGGTGCCAAAGCACTGGAACAGGCTGCCCAGATAGGTTATGGAGTATCCTCCACTGAAGGCTTTCAAAACCCACATGGATGCATTCCTGCGTGGCCTGCCCTGGGTGATCCTACTTTGGCAGGAGAGGTTGAACTCAATGATCTCTAAAGGTCCAGCCCCTGACATTCTGTGATACCTACTGAAAATCTCCACCTACTTCCTGCTTTTTCCATAACATCTTTACCATTCTATGATTCTATGATTCTATCTTGCATTCTGATGTAGCATCGATGCCAGCCATTCCCCAAACTCAGCAGTCAAACAAAATGTATAAGAAGGTTAAGTTTCTTTCATACACACTTGAACTCTAATAATAACACTTAAAAAAAAAATATATAAAAAAGGTTAATGGCAAACCCCCTCACCTTAAGAGCTGGCAATGGGGAAGAATTATTTCTTGTAAAAATTTCTGGGGTAAGCATATATTTTATAGGAGTCTCCTGTTTTGAATTACCTTAATTCAAGTCACACTGTAATGGTGGAAAAGGCTGAACATGTCAGAAAATGGGAAATAACTATTTGGAAAAGAATTCCATGTAGAGAAGCCTATGACTGTGCAAGTGCAATAGAAAGACTGCAGACACTCCAGGCAGTCCCCAGATTCCTTGCTTTCTGAGCATGCCAAGATCATTGTCCAAGAAGACCAACAGCACCCTGGCCTGGATTAGGAACAGTGAGGTCAGCAGGACCAGGGAAGTGATGGTGCCCCTGTAGTCAGCACCAGTGAGGCCACATCTCAAATACTGGATTCAATTTTGGGCCCCTCATTGCAAACCTGGAGTGTGTTCAGAGAAGAGCAGTGAATCACAGAATCATAGACTGGTAGGGTTGGAAGTGACCTNACCCGGGGCACCCCCAGTCCCCACCCCCCTGCCATAGGCAGGGACACCTCCCACTAGTACAGGTTACTCAAGGCCTCGTCCAACCTGGCCTTGAACACCTCCAGGGAGGGATCAGGTGAAGCTGGTGAAGGGTCTGGAGGACAAGTTTAACAAGGAGTGATGGAACAGGGATTGTTTAGTCTGGACAAGAGGAGACTGAAGAGAGACCTTGCTACTCTTTACACCTACCTGAAAGGTGGTTGGAGTGAGATGGGTATTGGTCTTTTCTCCCAAGGCACAAGAGATAGGACAGGAGGAAATGGCCTCAAGTTGCACCAGGGGAGGTCTAGACTGGATATTAAGACAAAGTTCCTTACTGGAGGAGTGGTTCTGTCCCATACTTGTACATTGCATTCCTGGGTGCTGCCTCTAGGGAGCAGCAGCTCTGCAGAGCTTCAGGGAACAAATTAAACCCTTCGGAGCCACTTCCCTGGAAGAAGGGAGACAACTGGAAAAGCAGTAAGCTTGGATTTTCTGTTAGCAGAGGCTAAGCCATGACTGAGAGCTGAAATTGCCAGGGAGAGACAGACATGGCACTTCAGAACTGACCAAAAGGCAGTGAAAATTAAGACCTTCACTTTCTTTATACTCATCCATTTGCAGACACCACCACTCTGGTTCTAGAAACTCTCCAGAAACATCTGTTTTATCCTAGTGTCCCACACAGATGGTCCACAGCCTCTATGCATGTACCTGGTCAATGCCATGCTTTTAGTTTGGCTACACAGACACCTTAATGGATTGTTCCATGTAATCTGTTTTTAAAGAACTCTTTGGATAATCCTGTCCTTCACCATCCATTGCAGCTTTTACCTCTACAGCAAACAGTGGGAGTCAAGAGGATTTTCTGGGGTCTGCACACAATCTCTCAGCAGGACTCTGACACGGAGCTGTTGCTCATCCTGGACCTTCCTATGGGTAGGATAGGCCAGAATCACAGAATGTTAGGGGCTGGAAAGGACCTTGAAAGATCATCTAGACAAGTCTCCAGGATGCAGGGAAGAGTAGCAGATCCCAGTGCTGGATCAGTGTCCCACGAAGGATGATAAAATCAATTTGACCAATAAATAGAAAAAAAAATGTAAGAACACCACGAAGGAAAGTGGACAGCTGAGAACAGGAAAGTCCACACAAGAGCAGTGCAGGTTGTTAGTCCTTTTTCTGCCACAGACTTGCTTTGCAACCTGGGGCAAATGCTTCCTCAGTAAATAGCTTCAGTTTCCCCACTTGCTCTCTGGTCTTCCAATCAAAATGTCAAAATCTTCAGGACAGCACCTGAAGGTTACACATTGCATTTACATCTTCAAGTCCAGCCTCTTAATAAAGCCATTTAACTGCAAGCTCAAGTGCACAGCCTGAGATGCAAGTGTTTCAATTCAGAGGCATGTTTTGAAGCAATAGTCACACAGATGACTATGGGAAGATGATGATGATAATAGTGACTGCTTACAGCAAATGGTATTGCCCAGACTGGCATCATACCATACTCTAAAGGTCTGAACAGAAGCATCTGGGCCATCACTGCAGAGTTAAAAACAAGCCCATCGAAAATGGATAAACAATTAAAAATGTATTGAAAGAAGAAAGAAAAAGAGAAATCATTCCTAATTAATTCTAGTGCCCTGTACAACCCCAGACTATTTGTAATCCTACAGGGAACATCTTTATTGATCCGGGGGACGCTGCAGCAGACTTCTGATGCTTATCTCAGCATAAAAATAGGCTCTTGTGATGAGCAGTGATTTAATTACATGACAATCACTGCTAACAATGCATGGTGAATACCAAAAATATGCAGAGCAAGAGTGGCAGTGATAAATGCAAGGGAATGGCATTGACTTTCAGTAAAGTCGTCCACTGCCAGAGATGGAGGGAGGCTTCACCTCCCTCCCCACCCCTGCTTCTAAGCTTGTTGCTGCTGTGTGGCTCCAGATACTCTGTGGAGTGAGCTGGCCACAGGCAGACAGAAGGTGGAAGGAGAAATCAGACAGCCACGATCTAAGCAAAAAAAGGTAGTACAGAAGTCAAGGAAACTAAGAGGCCTTTCTGGTCTACAGGAACAGAAGTCTTTTCCACCGTGGATCTCCACTTGAAAATGAAGAGAAGATACATCACCTGCTTTGGGAGCTGGCAGTGCTGAGTAAATAAATAATACATGGTTTTGCTATGCACACACTCAAGCCCTTAGAAGCAGTTCCCCTATGTGATAGTGAGAGATCAAAGATCAGCCAGATCTCATCTTCCACACACAGTAGCTAGAAGCAGCAGCATTTGCTCAAGATGTAAAAGTAATGTATTTTATTTTGCTTTTCAGTTGATCTCCTTAAAAATCAAACCAAACCAAACCAAACCAAACCCAAACCAACTACCAAGAGTAGAAATAAAGGGTAGTGACAACAAGGCAACCCCCTTTTTATTCACTTACCCCTGAGGCTGCAACTGAAGGGTTTGCTAGCATCTTTGAAGTCACTGTATCAATAGTGGTGAGCAGACTTTGTATGTCCCTGAAGGACTTTGGATCCAGCACCATTTATCCCCACATCCTTTTAGGAGAATTGAGGTTGACTCTGCACTTGGAAGTGTAAGGCCCAAGTCTTCAGGTTTTCTCATCTCAGTTGGTAGATGACAATTAAATGTTTAACAGTCTTCCCAGCCGTAAAAGTAACTCACCAAAAATGCAGAGACCAAGAGCAGAAAATTTGTTCACTTTTTCTGCTAGAAAGCTGATCACAGCAAACCAAGTGTAGAGGAGAAATCCCCAGCTAAGCAGTTCCTAGGTTCCCCAGGGAAGCAGTTCCTAGCACAAGTTCTCCACTCAGACCCATCCATTGACTCAAACCACTGGAGCCCAATGACTTACTTTTCTGTCATGGGCTGAAGGGCACTCTTTAAATGCGCTGATCATAGACTCATAGAATGGTTTAGGTTGGAAGGGACCTCAAAGAACATCTAGTTCCAATCCCCCATCATAGGCAGGGACACCTCCCACTAGAACAGGTTGCTCAAGGCCTCGTCCAACTTGGTCCTGAACACCTCCAGGGAGGTTGTGGAGCAAAGAAGCACAGAAGGTGATTGAAGATAGAAGATCATATTCTGTGATTCTGTGATCCACAACCTCCCTGGGCAACCTGTGCCAGTGTCTCACCACCCTCACTGCAAACAACTTCTTCCTAACACCCAGTTTCAATCTTCCCTCTGCCAGTTCAAACCCATTACTCCTCATCCTGTCATTACAAGACCTTGTAAATAGTCCCTCTCCAGCCCTCCTGTAGGCCCCCTTCAGATACTGGAAGGCTACTACAAGGTCTTCTTGAAGCCTTCTCTTGTCCAGGCTGCAGAGTCCCAACTCTCTCAGCCTGTCCTCATAGCAGAGCTGCTGCAGCCCTCTGAGCAACCTTGTGGCCTCCTCTGGCCTCACTCCAACAGTTCAATGTCATTCTTAATAGGAGCAAGTGGCTTCACAGAGCCATTCCAGCAGCCAGCAATCAAAGGCACAAGGCACAATCTGTTGGCCATCTAAGTCTGACCCTGGCTGGCCTTGGGAAACCCAGAACCAGGTGTATGTGCCCAAACTACAAAGCCTCTCCCACCCTCCTCCTGCAAAGAAGCCCTCCAGAAGCCAGAAGGCAGGTTGCACTAGGACAACCAGCACAAAGGAAGTTTACACCAGCGTGTCTTCCAGCTCTTACTTTCTTCTCCTGTAAGAGACACATCATCTTGTTCAGCCAAGAGGGAAATTGCAGGTGTTCAACCCAACAGGCAGGAACTGACTGGCAATGTTCCCTCACGCAAAATTGAACAAGAATCCCCAGCCCTGGGGTTAAAGCCGTGCTGAGAACTTGAACCGGCGCCCGCCCAGGTGCTGCTGCTGCAAGCACACCGAGATCTGAGTGCCACCTCCTGCTTCCCCCTGCTCAGATTCATGATTCATGTCAGAAGTGCACCTCTCTTATTCAAAACAAAACGACCTTCTAAATTCTCTTGCAATGCTGCCCCGGTTTAAGTCAAAGCATGGCAGAGAAAAGCAGATTAAAAATGCTATCATCTCAAGAGGCTGCTTTTGTGATCCTGCATTGCTCCTAAATGCTTGTGAATATTTACATGAATCACAAACATATCCTTTGCTCCCACATTCTTTGATCTGTATAATTACTGTTGCTGCTGAGGGTCTTCCCCACTGATAAAGTGTTAGGCAGATGATTTGTCCCAAAATGATGGAGTTTCACCTAGTTTTACTTACCCCAATTTGAGAATGATTAAAACACTCCATCTGCAATACAGCAGATTGACAATCATTTGTAGTATCTCAGCTTCCCTTCTGAGTTGCTAACTTACAGGATGCTAAAGAGTAGATATCCTTATCATGTTCCTGTGTGGTTTGAAGGGGTAGAGGCACCAGGGCCCTGACACGTGTAGCTTTGCAGATAAAACACACATACAATATTAAGTCAGAACAGGATTCACTTCTAACACATGCCACAGTCTCTACAGTAAAAGCTAACATTTCTGTCTATCAGCTTAGTTTAAAGGATGGAGAATCTAAAGGTTAAGGTTTGATTAGAATGTATTTTGTCTATTTTTTTTTTTTCTTAACACATCAGAGCTACCAAATTCCTTCCTGGTGTGAACCTACCAGTCTGGGGAAAGAACCTACCAGATGGGGAAAGAACTCTGGTTCTATTCTGTGGTAATGCCTGCAGGATCAGGTCCTCCAAATTAAAAAAAAATAAAGCAAACTGTTAGAGCACAGGAAATGAAAGGGCAAGTCTCAGTTTTCTAGCAGGACTGCCTAATTCAGGGAGCTGTTAGCACTCTTACCAGTAGCCAGCCTGATTTCCAGGGGACACTCTCCTAGGCAAAGGGGTGCAGCAGGATGCTGGTCTGCAGGACAGTGCTCCTGGTGAGAGCCCCAGGTCCACAGGGCAGAGCTTGAGCTCTCTGCCTCCTTGTGGGTGGCTTGGGAGAGCACCGAGCGGGAAGCAGAGGGAGGAATGGCTACAGCTGAAAGTTCAAATCAGAGTTTTGCAAGCAGAAAAAAGGGAAAGGTGCTTGACATTTCCACCGACTTTGCTTTATTCAGTTGTTTGCTTGCTTTCCACAAGATGCATTTCAGTGACTGAGTTCTACTGACAGTGATCCATAGGAGAGCAGAGTCCTCAGTCCTATCCATGATTACTCAAGAAACCAGCCTACAGTAGCAGCTTCTGTTTGGGCAAACATGATTTTATATTGCATTTGCACACATGTCACATCCACTTATTTACACACTGTACAGTTCAGGGACATGTTTAGTCATATTCTGCTATCTCCATGCTTTCACATAACCCACAGTCATCCAAGAGACCCATAGTTAAATTTCTGTGTGCTTTATGGTCTTAGATACTTTCAACTACATATCATTGCCCTGAAATGACTAATTTGAATTTGAAAAGGTAAGTTTAGCATTTCCATGCTATACACTGAATAGATTAGCAATGTAAAACTTGATGGTTTGCATGGGCAAAGCATCAGAGATAGGCATTGACTAATATTCTTGCTTTGAGAAATCAAATCACAGAATCACAGAACTGGCAGGGATGGAAGGGACCTTGAGGATCATCTAGTTTCAACCCCCCTGCCATGGACAGGGACATCTCACGCTAGATCAGGTTGTCCAGAGTCACATCCAGCCTGGCCTTAAAAACATCCAGGGATGAGGCTTCCACCACCTCCCTGGGCAACCTGTTCCAGTGTCTTACTGTCTTCATGATAAAGAACTTCTTCCTAACATCCAATCTGAATCTACCCTCTTCTAGTTTTGCTCCATTCCCCCCAGTCCTATCACCACCTGATACCCTCAGAAATCCCTCCCCAGCTTTCTTGTAGGCCTCCTTTAGATACGGGAAGGCCACAATAAGGTCTCCTCGGAACCTTCTCTTCTCCAAACTGAACAACACCAACTCTCTCAGCCTGTCCTCATAGGAGAGCAGCTGCAGCCCTATGATCTTGTTTGAGTTAAGGGTTTGATTGCTGGAGCCTGCAATAAATGCACATAACCCTCCCTCCTCTAGGTAGGGCCTAGGAAATGCCACTAAACACTTGTAGCAGGTGGGGTAAGGCTTTATCTCATCTCCTGCTGCAGCACAGTCCATTTCAAGTAACTTCCAGTGCTGGTTGCTGCATTGCACTGTCAAGTGATGTACTTGCTTACCTGTTCAGAGACCAAGTATCATAGCAATGAGTAAATTTTGCAAAGAATAGGAAACACATTTCCCACTGCAGATAAATTAAAAGCATCAGCTTAACCTCAAATGTTTATTGCATTTCAAACAGCATTTATCAAAACAAAGAGCTCATTACAACATATATAGGTACTGGACCATCCAAACCCCTTTCATTTGGTATGTCTCCAGCATAACAATCCAATACAGCTTATTTTGAAATCCAACATATCTACACTAATAAAATAAAATAAAAACAAACAACTACAACAAAACAAAAGACCCAAACACAACCAAGAAAGCATCACCCTGTCCCCTGAACACAAATCAGTTCCATGTGGAAAAGTCTATAAGGGGAAAAAAAAAAAAAGCCAAACTCTTCAAAGTCTCAGTCCCAACTTCTGAATAAATAAACAATTTTTTTTCCTGCAGTTGAATGTTTTCACTCAAATCAACAATCAGATCTCACATGCCTTGCTTAAATACATCTGCCTTTGGTCCCTCCAAAATGACAAGACTACAGTATGATAAACCAGATGATACTTTGAAGTAAGACAATGAGGCATTGTTTACACAGAAGATTGAGAAACTGGTTTAACAAAAGGGGTCCAGGGACATCTATTGTATGTACAAGAAGGAGATTTACTGGAGATTTTGTAATTCCTACAAGGCTCTTTCCAACCAGCTTCATTAACTTGAAGTAAATCAAATCATGCAGAGATCTGGCTCAGCCAGAGAGATGTGCCGGGAAAGATACAAAATGAAGAAGAACAGACACAAGATGATAAGCTTTAGAATCTTTGGCATTTTGCAGACACATTGTCAAGGGTTTCAAATCTGTATATTCCCCCATTTTCAGATCTGTATATTCCCCCTTTCCCCTCCCCC
>WBNM01001708.1:3982-23159 GCA_013399055.1 Ramphastos sulfuratus
CTCCCAAACCATCACACTTGAGGTCCCTTCCAGCCTGGTATTGTATGAATTCTATGAATAATTCATAGTGTATCAGTTAGATTCCTAAATAATATTGCCCCTTCTGAGTTGAAAACATTTTTAAAATAAAACTTTATAAACAATAAATTCTTTACATAGATTGTCAATGGAAACATAGTATTTAATTGGTCATCTGCCATCAAATCTGAGGCTACTTGTATATTCATGAATAACTCCACCAGCACACAGCTTGCCACAGAAGCAAGATCCTAAAACAGGAATCATGGATCATTTCCATTGCCTTTTCTCCAGTAAGACTGCCATTTGCTTTCAATAAAGAGCTGCCTGAGTAAAGACAATAGAATTCGGTCCCATATTTGAAAAACAAGAACAAACACAAATAAATATGAACCACTAGTGATGCAGAAGGATCAAAAAAATAAATAAATGAAAGGAAAAATGCAAGAGAAACAGATAGTTTAATGAGACTAGGAACACGAAAATTAGGACAATTTCCATGCTAGTTTTAAATCCAAATCAAGAAGAAACTGGTAAATATTTTATTTTTTAAATGGGTAGATGTGGTTTTGCATATTGTGCTTTTCTCAGTATGCATGTGGTCTATCATAGTTTGGTTTAGAAGGCCTAAGGATATGTTCAGTGTGAAAATATCTCTGAATAAATTGCATTATCATATTTGCTAGAGTTTGTGTTTTATTCTGTTTTGTACTACTTAGGGGCTGAATTTGTGAGCCCTACAGTCAGCCTCATTGTACCTCTGTCTTTAACAGTAACTTCTGAACACATTTTCAGTTTATTTCCCCAGTTTCAGATTATTCTTGGCAGGAGTGGGCATAACTCTCTTGATTTTAGTAAATATTTAACAATGAAAATGGAAGAAAAATTTAGAGGATAGCTTCAGTAAGAGCCTGGTATCAGAAATAGGGTCTAAGGCACTTTTCTAAGTGTATACTGAACCAAAATTCCATTAATACCTTCCAAGATAACAGTCCCCATCCATCCTCTTTGTCCTTTCAATACAGTTGGGACACACCCACACTCTGAATAGTTCACCTCCCAGACATTAAAAAAACCCTTAACAATAGTAGGGGAATGGGTATGAACTCAGCCATGGGAGAAGGGAATGAAGGAGATAGGAGGAGCCTGAATTGGAAAGAGAGTCCTTAGTATAAGGAAATTAGGGTCAACTTCGCCATGAGTAGAAAAAAAAAAAGAAGATGGAATCCTTGTAGTGACCCTTGTAGGAGTGTAGATGGCAAAGGAAAATGTTATGGACAGAAAGCCTATGACATGGGAAGAGAATTGAGATCTTAGCAGAAAAATTGGCTATGTGTATCTCTGTGGAGGATGGGAAATGGAATTGATTATTGTTCTTTCTAAGTAGGGAGTGGATGAAGAGAGACACTGAGACACTATCAAAGTAGTAAAATAATGACCTGGTGATGTCTTAGTTATGAAACATGGGTCTGAGGGAACCTTGAAACGGAAATGAGAAGTGTCACCTAGGGAGGTTTTTTGTGTACAGTATGAAAGGTGGCTTTAAAAAGAACAGATCTTACAGATTTGTAGGGTGAGGCAAGACAAATGGAGATTCCAGTAGAGATGGGTGTTTCAAGGAACCAGCTCCTCCAAGGCCCCTCTTCTTGTAAATTCCCCCACGTTGCCTCAGGGTGACTGGGGACAGGAACTTGTCCTCTAAGGATTCTTCAGGCACTGGGGCAGGAACACTTTTCAGGCAGATCCTCATGGAAGACAACTAACCCTAGCCCCTTCCATACCCACTATGAATGTGAACTTGCTGTCTGGTTGACTTATCTCCTCTGGGGAGCCACATGCCACTGGAGAAGGGTAAGCAAGAGTGTGCCCTGCTAGGACATTATATCCTCGTGGCCTGAATTTTTTGTAAGTTATGGTAAGTTGTGTTTAGCCTGCCCAGCACTTTTGGAGTGTATTCTCGTCACAACAGAATGAACAGATCTCGAAAAGACAATTTACAGGGAGTGGTTTCTCAGTACTCCATAACTCTGCATGTGTGGCCTGTCCATCCATATTTCAGTACGCCCCATTCTTCTCTCTCCGACAATGAAAAGTGTTAGTATCTTTTTAATACTGTTCTGCATTATTCACAGATTCACAGATTGCACCAGGTTGAAAGGGACCCTCACGGGTCATTTTGTCCAATCTCCCTGCAGAGAGTAAGGACACTTCCAACTAGATCAGACTGCCCAAGGCCACATCAAGTCTGATCTTGAATGCCTCCAGGAACAAGGTCTCAATCACATTCCTGTGCAGACTGTTCCAGTATTTTACCACTCTCATTGTAAAGAATTTCCTCTTACTGTCCAGCCTAAATCTACTCTGCTCCAGTTTAAAGCTGTTGCCTCTCATCCTAGGGCATTTCTAAACAGTCGCCTGACTTCCTGTAGGTCCCTTTGAAATACCGAAATGCAGCAATAATGTCTGCCCAGAGCCTTCTCCTCTCCAAGCTTAACAGCCCAGTTCTGTCTTCTTAGGAGAGGTGCGCCAGCCCTCTGGTCATCTTTGTGGCCCTCCTCTGGACCCATTCCAGCAGGTCCATGTCTCTCATGCGTTGTCACACAACAGTTCTAATCTAACACATTCAGTTTGGGCATTTACTTGCATTGATACTAAAACACATCCTGAACTGCACAGCTTCAAACAGCTTTCTTTATACCACAGAGTGACCAAATACTTAGTGACATGGGATCTTTTTTTAACAGTGATTATAACTACTGACTTCATCTAACAGGTCCGTATCTGCCACCAGCACAGGAGTAGTGCTGTGCTCCCGGTACCCTCTTGAGCTGACTACTTCGTGCTTTGGGAGAGATACCTGCAAGGCAGATCTGGCTGGGCACTTTTACCACCTGAATGTGCTGCAGAAGAGGCTTCCTATTTGAAGATGAAACACTGTTCCCTATCCCTGCATATTCTTCTGCTTTGAGTCTAATGTAATACTCATTTAGGCAGGGGGTGTAGAATTACCCAAAATATGATTAAACATTAGAAATTGAGAAGTGCAATTAGGCTCAATCAGATTGTGCATTTCTAGAAACCTGAAACGATGGACACAAGACACCACAGTGCTATGTGCTGTACAGACAGAAGACAGAAGGACTCTACTTCTCAGGGCTGAGCAGTTAAGCTTAAAACTGGAGACAACAGACCAGAACAGACAAACCAGGCTGGAAAACTCGGGCATCATGACAGACGTGTATCTGAAGGAAGCCTACAGGAAGGCTGGGGAGGGACTATTGACAAGGTCTTGCAATGACAGCACAAGGGGCAATGGGTTTAAAGTGGCAGAGGGGAGATTTAGACTGGATGTTAGGAGGAAGTTCTTTCCAGTGAGGGTGATGAGACACTGGAACAGGTTGCCCAGGGAGGTTGTGGCTGCTCCCTTCCTGGAGATGTTCAAGGCCAGGTTGGACGAGGCCTTGAGTGACCTGTTCTAGTGGGAGGTGTCCCTGCCTATGGCAGGGGGTTGGAACTAGATGATCTTTGAGGTCCCTTCCAACCTTACCATACTATGATTCTATGATTCTATGATTCTGTGTGCATGACTGTCTACATACTGTCATCAGTTCTTCTTAAAAAGAATAATTTTGAGAAGTGTAATGAAATACTCAAGGGCCAGTGTAAGATGGCAAGGTTACTGATGTTTCTGAAGGAAGTCTTCTAAGGAGAAAGAAGTGGGAGGCAGAAATCATGGACTTCTCCATCTAAATAAGCCATAGCATTAGCAGATTTAATACATGTTTGATATGGCTGTGTAGTCTCTTTGAAGGTCACCTAAACTAGGTTTTTGCTGACCGAATCAGTTCAGCTGATCAAAAAAGTGGTTGGATGGAGGGAAGAGGCAAGAAAGAGAAATAAGAAAAGCTTTATCTGCAGTGTAATGCCATGCGCTGTTTGGAAATGTGGCAGCATACTGCAAGCATATGCCACTCCCCACTTTGAAGCAATCCCACTTTTTCTCTCTGGCTGAAATCAAACCTGGAAGGAGAAAGAGAAATGAACCTCTGCAGAAATGCAATGTTTCGCCTGTATTTTGAACAGGCACGTATGTAGCTCTGCATTTGCAGGGTGTCAGTCACAGAATCATAGAAAGTAGATGTTGGAAGGGACCTCCGGAGATCATCAAGTCCAACCCTCCTATCAAGCAGTCAACAGAGTAGGATGTGTCAGTAAATTTCCCCCTGGAATTGCTTTTATTCAGTCCTGTACAAGTTCTTGCATGGTACCCATTGACTGGATGCTGAGTGGCTCTGTGGTAAATGAAGCAGTTTATATTTCCAGCTTGGGACACGGCAGAAAATAGATGGATTTTCTACTCAGAAAAAAAAGGATAAAATAACCTTGTTCAGGAAGGAAGGACATTCTGAGCAGTCCTTTCACAATATCTCTAGGCAAAGAAAGGACCTCGTTTTGTCCCTTAACACTTCTCCCCTCAGAGCTGGAAGCCAGTCTTGACCCATGGGAGCTCCTTTTAATCTCCAACTTGATTGCACTTAGCTGGGCTCTTCCCTCCCAGTTTTCTTGGGATACCATGATTGCAGCCACATGTTTATTGCCCACTTATTATGAAAAGGGCAAAGACTGGTCATGGTGGAGAGATACTTGTGAGAGGTTATGTGTGAAGTACATAAGAAATAATAAAGTATGCCTTATGCAGAGCATGCAAACTTTTTGACTGTCCCAGGCAGATCACCTTGAAGCAATTTTCTGATGTAAATTAGCTCCCCTTGAAACATCCCAGGAAAAAAAAAAAAAAGCCAGTCTGGTGCAGGGAAACTGAAATACTTTTCAGAGATTTAGAGTAATAATGGAAATGCAAACAACAACAACAAAAAACCAACTCTGTGATCTATAGGTGGATGTAGAGAGGGTTTATAGACAAACTGATCATAGGAAGGAAATTTGTTGGTTTCTCAGATTTCATATCATAAGTTGCTTTCTAAAAATGAGAATTTAAATTGCACAGAGTATTATTTTGCAACCAGAATATTAATATATAATACCATAGTGTCTAGAGTGGTTCTGAAGCAGCAAACAGAAGAGAAAGAAGGATCATTGAATGAGATCAAAACCCTAAATTAAAAAAGCAAAAAACAAACAAACAAAACCCCATGTCTTAGTCTCTTATTTTCCAGTAAGTTCCTGATCTGGACCCTAGCACTAACGGAAGTTTTTCACCCTACACTGTTTGCAACAGGCAGTATGTGGGGTCCTATGGCTTTCAGGGTTTGACCCTACTCTGACTTTCTCCTTTTCCTTTTCCTTTTCATTTTCTTTTTCCTTTCCTTTCCTGCACCTGTTTTGATCCTGTGTCTGTCCAGATGGAAACCACTCGCAGAACACTGTACATCCTTCTTTTTCCATACACCTGAATTTCCTTCCAGTGGACACCAGGATGCAGGAAGAGGGAAGAAAATGGTACATCAGAACCATTACTCAGTTCCTCATATACAATTACAGTGTGGACAAGGCACATTTTAGGAACTGAAAAGTCTCTGAACCCACAATTTTAGACACATCCAGAGGGCACAAATTGCCTGATAACAGCTTTCAAAAACTAGAGATGAAACTGTGTTTCTTACTACCCTCCTCTGTAAAACAGGAATAATACTTTACAGCAAAGCAAGGAATGCTAAGAACATCATCTCTTTTCATGATCATGAGTGCACAGAGAGAATAATTACTTCTGTTTATTAAATCATGTAATTTATTAAAACAACAAAATCCAGTGAACTGATTCAAGACCATCTGTCCATGTGTCCATAGCATTTCATCACTTGAATAATAACCATAGGTGAGCAAACATTTTGTAAGAAAGATCTGTGTCTGTGTGGGCAGACTGAGGACCGCAGTCCTCAGGCAGGACTGGGACTCTAGATGCTTTGACAATATACAAAAATAGCAATAAGGAAAGAGAATGAAAAGTGACTGAGGAGCAAATAGCAGGTTTTAACATATTTAATATGTTGACTAATATAAATTTATGGCTAATAAAACACATATATTGACTTCCAATTACTCAAGTTTTGCCCTGTTTAAACAGTATTTTATTATTTTGACTTTTCCTCCACAGACTTTTATCAGAAGCAGAAAAAAAAATTTATCAAAATATGCATTGGAATTATTTCCTTTAAAAAAAGGAAGAAGAAACACATTTTTCTCCAATGGCAGTGTTTGAATTTTAATGTAAAATGCATTCTGAGCTAATCCTGTCTTACACAGGCTCATTGTTGCATTGAGGGATGACAGGCTTTTAAATCTATCAAAGATGGGTTCAGGCCTTTCTTTCAGGCTCTGCACTGCTTTTGTGATACTTGCTGACGTCACTGCTACTTTAGAGGAGCATAAGGAATCTACCTTAGTGTAAGGGTGAGCTGTGGAAATAAGAAATGCTGACAGTTGGGCCTCAAAGGTGAAGGAGAAATCGGTGTCACAACAAAATGGATAAACAAGAGTAGCAAATAATTAAGCAGACTTTAAAGGGGATATATTA
Organism: Ramphastos sulfuratus; assembly: GCA_013399055.1. Taxonomy (NCBI): domain Eukaryota; kingdom Metazoa; phylum Chordata; class Aves; order Piciformes; family Ramphastidae; genus Ramphastos; species Ramphastos sulfuratus. The sequence goes on from WBNM01001708.1 coordinate 10,536, forward strand.
GCTGTATCCATGTTGGCAATTGCGAGACGCAAAGGCTATGTCTGTGCTAGTAATTAAATGTGCTTATGATTCCACTGAGGTCTGCTGTGACAACACATTGTGTTAAACTCCCTCTTCTCCTAAACAGGGTGATCACTTCCAAATTGCTTACTGAGAATGGCCCCTGACTGATTACCATGCAGCATCTAGGAACTGTGTAGGGGAGGGCTGCAAACCTTAGGTCAAGAATCAGAAGATCCTTCTGACAGAATTCCTGACAGTGCATTTGGCTATTAACATGAATAAAGGTATCGAAGTCAAGAGGGTAACTTTAATAATGAATGTATAGAGATGGAATGTTGTACTATATATGTAAAACTACAACATCATTAGTAATTGTTACAACACTGGTCTCTGCATACTCATTTGTATTTGTTCTGTGAAGACACAGACCTCCAAATATCAGATCTGGTGACTATTTATATGCATTGAGTTTGTTCCACACTTCAGGGATTGCCATACTGTAGCTAGGACACAGACATTAAAAGCCACTTGAAATGTACATTAAAGCATTTTGTTTATTTCTTCTGCAACTTAAATTTACATTATATTTCTCTTAGTACTTCAGTACTTCGCTATGTTCTGACCCAGAAAATTGGTATTATGAATTGTTTCATTTTGGGAAGGTAAGGCCCTCACCACAACATAGGAGGTGTGTGGGTTATTGAAAGTAGCTAGAAACCCACAAGCCCACCAGAATGTTTAAGATAGCACAATTCTGTTGTGTTTTTCTCCAATAAAGTCTTTTAATTCAGCCACGGGGATAGTGTATTTTATAGTTTCAGTGACGGACATACCAAACCTGCTAAGACCTAACTAATGTGGGATTAAGGAGAAGACATACAAGGCTATGGGAAGTAAAATGATCCTTATTCAAATTCAAAAGATAAGTTTCATTCTCTTAAAATGAAGACATAGTTATCAACCCTTACCTCCTGGACACACAGGATCTGGTTCTATATTACGGGCCTGCAGCAAAGAAAGCAAAGCAAGAGAGCAGGAGACAAAATTGGTATTTATTTTTTACTCTCTTGAGTAACCAAGTATTTCCATACACCACACAGCAAATTAAATCTGGTTTCCAACTCATTTTCATCTCATAGTAGGATCCTCTGGTGGTGCCACCTCTGACTGAAGCTTTTCATGAGGTTGGGACACACAATATTGCTCTCCTGTGTAGTCTCTTTTATATCTGACATGGCTGAGGTTGATGGTATTTTTTCCACATAAGGCTGTAGACTTCCTCTTTGCTATATGTAACTGTCTATTTTTTATGAATTATGAAAGGACCATTAGCTTTACATGAAACTGGGCTGAAAATGGCCAGGAGTTACTTGAAAAGGGAGGACAGAGACACACACAAGAGCATGCTCAGAGCATGACTGCGTCATTGTAATTTCAATACGAGTTAAAAATAAATAAACACAAAAGTCTGATTTCACTGCACAATGTCTGCCTTAATTGTTCATCTGAGATGGAACCCAGTTAACCACATTTTAATGCTAAGCATATCTGAAGACTCATGCTGCAGGCCTGAGGCAAGCATGTTCTTAGAAAACAGTCTGCACACCAGGAAATGAATGCAGCCACAACAAATCATCTTCCTTCGCACAACTAGATCCTGAAATGGGGTGCAAAGACCATGCACACTGTGGCATAAGTGTGGAAAAGCAGAAAATGCCACCACCATCCCAAATGGAAACAAGGAAGGTCTGCTGCTCCAATGGTGACTCAGACCTGCTTCTTTCACCCTTGCCAAGAAGCTCAGGATACCTCCTCTTCAGAAATCACTGGCCACATTACTGAAACACCTGCACTTCCCAGATTCTGTCAGAAAGTGCAGACATTCTCTTTCCAGACCTCACCCCACATGGGAATTGAATGATTTTATGTTGAATAATCCGGAGTTCAGGGTTCCTATGGGTCCTTAAATCACAACAACAGCTCAGCAACATATGATTTTGGTAGGAACTCAGTGCATATACCATGTAAAGACAATTTCGCTGAGAAGAATCAACCTCAGTAGGACATTGGAAACCTCATGTGACTTGTGTGTGGGAGGGGAAGAAAGCTGTCCACCACAGCCTCTACAAAATTACAGTGGGTCTCAACTGCTCTGAGTGGATCCTGTTGCCTGGGTGTCTGGGGTTCAGAGACAGAATTAATTATTTTTCTGTCTGAGGAATGTGGATTACTTTGTAGATTGTAATCACTCAAACTGTACTGTGCTACTCCTTGGGGGTGAAAGCTCTCCTTTCTGCTTGACTGTTGACCACCTGAAACCAGTTTTGTTTGGGGAATAGGGAAGGGCCAGAGCTGTGACCTATGAAACAGATCTGTGTATCTTGTAGAAGCTGGGCCCATTATGACAGCTGACTGTAAAAACTGTGACCTAACACTGAACAAATGTCAACTCCTCTTAACAAAGGAACTGCTAGACTGCTGCTCAAAGAGAGGAAGTTCTCAAGTAGGTATTTTGTCATTTAAGAGACATTCTTCCCTACTGAATGCAGGCTTCATCACAGCATTTCCTACTATTGTTGCCTAGCATCTGGGTTACTGCAGCTTCCCTCCAGGGAGCTGGCTATACAGATTCTCCAGAAGCTTCAAGCATATAACTGGATTGCTCCCTTAGCAAGCAGAATTTCCTGAAGGGGAAGCACACTGTATCACTGTTCCACAGCCTGGCAAAGGTATCAGCAAGAGCCAAGAACAAAGCTGGTTCTTGAATCTACAAAGATCTGCAAATTCATTTGGCCCATGATGCACAGCAGTAGAAGTTTGGCAAGGCTCTGACACAGGAGCTGCATGCATTTAATAATGTGCTTTGGATAGCAAAGTCCAAGGAGAGTTGGGCTAAAATTTGGCAGGAAACTGAGCCAACTTAGCAGCTTCATGTTGCCGACAGGCTATGATCCTACCCCCATGTTCCCCCAGCACCCTCCTGCTCCCAGCTGAGCCTCCTGCCCCTTTCCTACAGTTGTAACATGCAGTGCTCATTCAACCAAGCCAGGTGACCAAGAAAGCTCTCTCAGGCTCCTAAGCCCAGACCACTCACTTTTTTGGGCTTTGTTTTCTAACACGATTAACAAGACAGACTGACCCACTCAAAAACTAAGTGCAAGATGAATGCTGTAATTGGTGCAAGGCATGCATTAATGGCATGTACCTATAGGGATAAAAAACAGATAAGCAGATAAGCAGTCCTCTTTCAGCAACAGCAAGCTGTTCAGTATCTTTCAGCATCACATGGAACTCCATCCTTGGGCCCTGCTCATTGACAACTCTCTTTTTTTTTTTTTTTTTCCATCATGAAGCCTTACAGTGGGTGATACCTAATCTATTTTAGGACTCAGTGTGCAGTTCAAAGTTTTATTGTACAGGAGTTACGGGTGATGGCAACCCACTGGGCAGATAACAGCCCAAACTGTACCTTGGAATATGATTCCAACACAACATAAGCAGCTCTGAATTTGGGCTAATATTGTCTGATTCCCCTCCCTTCTCACACATTTCTTCCCTTCCAGCATGGTTTGGCCTCATGTCATGCATAGCATTGGTGCTAGTGGAACCAGCAGATGAACTGAGCTCAGGAAGCTGATTTAGGCAAAATCTAACCTGTCAGAAAGTGGTTTCATCAGGACTCTCTTTTCTGAATCAGACCACTGATCAGGTCCGTCTCATGCAAGGGAAAAGGTTTAGCTTAGGCATTAACAAAGGAGAAGATATGTTGCCTTTTTAACAAACGTTTAGTTTTTTAATATGCATATTAGGCATGTTTTCTTGCTTAGTAGCTAAGAACAAAAGAGGAAGATTCACACGAGACTCAGGCTGAGTATTTTATATCTAGGCAGATGCTTAAGGACTGTAATTCATGAGCTTGATTTAGGCATCTCTCTCCCATTCCAGGAACAGAGAGAGTTAGGCAGTGGTGCATCCTTTCCTAGCAACAAAACCTCTGAGTAAGGGAGAGCACTATCTGTTGAAATCAGCCAGTGGGAAATGACAAGGCAAAGAGGAGAGCTGAGATTCTTCCTCTTCCCAGATTTAGACTTCTGCATATATGAGACCAGAACATATTTCGAGCCCCTCTTATTTTCATTTGCTTTTAGATTTAGGAAACTAGCCCTTGTTCTGGGGAACAAATGGGTGTCTTGATGAAACATGGCCTGCAGGGAGAAATAATGGTTTGAATATCCACCCAAGGGAAAAAGATACCAGGGTTTTATCTAGGTCTTCCTCAGATGGACTGTGTGCAAACCTGCAGCTCCCTTCTTCTCAAAGAAGAGCTCCTTAAGCCAGAGCTAGGAGTTTAAGCCTTCCTTCCCGCATTAGAGACCTCTGGGCAAAAAAACAAAACAAAACTGAAGAATCACAAAGCCAGGAAAAGTACAAGCAATAATAAACAGCCCAACTGTCCACCTTAATTATAGGGGTGCTCCCCTGAGAGACAGAGTTTCCTGGGTGCCAGTCCTTGATTCCAGCATAGATTACAATTTTTTATTCAGTGATGTCTTAAAGCAAAACACATAAGCAAATCCAGGGGCAGGGCTGTAGGGAAGGTATTAATTCTTCTTACTCACTAATTCCTTTGATTTTTCAAAACACAAGATATCTGTAGAGTTGCTAATAACACACTGTAAATGCCCAACAGCTTCAAGCAGGAGAGAGAATGACTGCTTTGTTATTCTAGGAAAATAGATGTGTATTTTTTACTGTAGTCATAACAAAGCAAGCTTCAAGCGTTCCTCTACATGCCAGTTGGGTTGTTTTTCTCATCACAGACATTCATCTCCTTGCAGTCTGTAATGTCTTTCTGTATTCACATGTGATGCATTCTGACAGTTTTTTACAGCCAAAATTCAGTATTATGAGAAATCCATTCACAGTCTGGCTTTGAATATAGCACGTGAAGTTACTTTAACTTCCACATCACTTTCCATTTTATTTTCAGCAAACTTTGTTTAGCATATTCCTGTAAATGTGTTAAACTTTAAATGGGAAAGGACTTGTTTCAATTCTCCTTCAGTTAATGGAAGCTTGTCATCTCTCTGAAAGACAGAGGCAATGCAGTTTGACTGAGAATTAGATTCCATTCCTCCATACTGTTACTCCTGCAAAATTAGTGCATGTCAGGTGTGTAGATGTGAACATATGATGTTGTTATTCCACCAGGAAGCAGGATTGCCAAAGGTTAGTCTGAAACTGGGGACACTGCACAACTTCTCCAGCTAACCTACCTCTGATGTTCAGATGTTGAAACAAACCACAGCAGTCTGTTTTGACAAAAACAAGCCTTGAGGTAACCAGGCACATGAGATTAACAGCAAATACTTGTATGAGGACAGCAACAGAGAAACTGAAATAATGAAAAAAAACCCACCAAACCACACACACACACACAAAACCCAAACAAAAAAACTAAAACAAAAAACCCACTACACACCAAAAAACCCCAAAAGTTTAAAGATTTTTAAGAGCAGAATTTATCAAAGTCTGAAATGTTTTTCTAACTGCTTAAGTCAGAACAGACTAGCATAAATACTCCTAAAACCCTATATTGACCCCTCCTGTTTACAAAACTTTGTAGCATTAGGCTACTATTTATAAAAGCACCATTCCCTCCTTCCAGTTCTGCACTTGTTTTCTTGGCACTTGTGTTCAGGCCAGGAAGAGGATCTGGGTGAGAAGGAGGGTTATGAGCTTAGAATTTTACCTCTGCAGAGCTTAGTATGGTACTCTCTTGTAAGGCCACATCTTGGTACCTGGGTTGTGTATTTTGGTGAAAGAGAGACAACTGCCTGTCTAGGAAGGTGACAGAACCAAAGGCACATGTGAATTCACACAGCAAGAGTTTCATGTGGGTCCCTAAAAGGACACCTTTGCAAGGCATCTGATAGCCTGAGAGAAGTAGAAATTCCATAGAGATAGGATTGCCTTTTCAAGAGAGACAAAAGCCACTTTGTTGATGAAATACCTGTGTTTCCTGAAAAATAAATTTAAAAAACTGTATTCCAAGACAAGTGGTATGAGTTAATGGAAAGAGAGAGCCTTAAGTCCTGAAACCAACCCAGGGCATGTGATTACATGCAGAATGTAGATCCGGAATACTCAACAGTATGTTCCTTGCTTGGGGATCTAGAAGAATGTGTCATGGTTGTCTTTTGGCCTGCACTTATTTCCCATGAAATGAAGGTGTGAAGAAGTGGGTGAGGCAAAAGGATAGGTTGGTGTACACCCAAGGCTCACCCTCACATACCAGAGATATGTGTCTGGACTTAGGACTACTGTGAAGGCACTTACGTGTTCTGGAGTTTAGACATACTCCATGAGATTCTTTCTTTGTTTTCAGGCACACATAACAGAATGGTATAATCAGTGGTTGCAGGGAGAGTACAGTATAGTGCCAACTCCATCTAACTAACATCTAATCTATATTGGTCATGTAGGGAGCTGTTGGGTGTGTCTGGAAGGATCCTCTCCTGTGACAGTAGAGTGAGTGGTCATATTAGAAGCAACCCAGTTAATCCATGCAACTGCCCACAATTCTATAAGCATCCTGCCTGCATCCATGCTGGATGCAATTCCGTGCTTGTGGAAATGCTCCAGGAACAGCAGAACTCTACTGTTTTTTACAGCACAAAACATCATGGCTTGGAAGGCAGGGTGTATAGAAACACTTGGCAACATTATCAATATCTAGAATAAATGCACTTGTATAGCCCTAGCACAGATGTGTCCCCAAGAACTCTGTCCTGCAAGACTGGACTCTGCTAGGTGCAGGCCACAATCTATCAAACAACTTAAGTATGTGTTTAATGGCAAGCAGCAAGTCCAAAGCTTAAAGCTAAACACAGGGAGAGGCAGGTTATTGAACTGAGGGCAAAAAAGCTCAGCACTTCACAAGGTCAACCCCTGGCAAAACTGAACCTTAATTTCTTGAAGTACCATAATTGCTCATGTGTCTTTGAGGCCTGAATTTGCAAATGAGGATGTCTGTTATTTCAAGGTGTATGACTCAGGCTCTTGAGTAAGCAGAACAAAATCTGAGAGACAGGAGAGGTAGAAGCACAAGGGATACTGTGGAGGAAGAAGCAGATGACTGAGTAAGAGGGTTCCCTGTAGTGAACTCCTTGCCACGCTGCTCTCAATGCCTGTAATTCACTGCCGTAGCATCCTTTCCATTACCAACTTTATTACCAGATAATCAGCTGCAATTTATGAAGCACCTGGGGACAAGAATTACATGCAATCCCAGCCTGGCCACTTTCCCTCCTACTGTAATCATTATATCTCTTACTGGGGTGGAGAAAGGGCAGGTGAGTGATTATGAAAAGAATTTAATGAAGTTAAGAGAAACAGCGACATGGAAATTATTCTCCTGTCATGACACTTTTCAGTATGTAAAACCATAACAGATTGTGCTGGGTGCTTTTCATATTCTGCATTCAATGGTGCATTTTGCATAATGCTTTATAGGCCAAAGTTCATGGCCACAAAGTGGCTCTTAACAAAGCATTTTCCAATGCTAGCATTGCCATACAACATAGGAAATTCTGACAAGTGGCTTGGACCTGAGCAAGACTGTGTCCATACAAGGCACAAGAGACAATTCCTGGCACAAGAAGGTTAGATTAAACAGGCAAAACACCCAAGATCATTAAAAAATGCCCTGGATATCAGTAATACCATTATTTTAATTATGTATGAACTCATTGATTGCCACCTATCTAGCACAATGTAGCATGATAAGATTGCATGGCTTTTAATGACCTCACATCAATGCTATGTTACAGTTTCAGCTAAAATGGACATGTGACACATGTCCTTTAGCAACTGTAGTTTGGATCTGTCTACTGGAGGGAGGTTAGGTGTGAATTTGAGATGTGTTCCCCAATTTGGCATTGAGAATGCTGCTGAGCAGTGTAGTCATTTTGAAAGCAGATGAGGTGACTCTGTAAAAGCCTCCCTTGGCCACTTGAAAGCATCCACGTAAGTTACTAATGAAGAATGACTGTTCAGTTGCTTTCTGTGGGTGGTCAGGAGTATGGAACAAAATAGTATGGCCCTACCACACTAACCTCTGAACAAACTCATTTACAGACAGACAAAGTAAATCTGCCAGTGCCATTTCTTTCTGTGTGGTATGTTAATGTCCAAATAAATGGCACAGTCCTGAAGGAGATATCTATGCATCTAATTGTACAGCCTGCTTCACACAGGACAGACTACTACTTGACCAGAATAGTTGTTCCCAGGCTTAATAGCTATGAACTCTCCCCTCATTTCACATGGAACCAGCATTGTTAGTAGTTTGTTATATTTCAGAATCTCCCATGGGATCCTACTTGGCTGCTGAGTACAAGTCAATCTGTAATTGCTTTTGGAATAGTTTATCATACTGTTTTCTCAGCTTGCCTCACTTCTCTCAAGATTCATCTTTCACAAGGAATTTTACCTCTACCAGTCTCCCACTACTAGGAGAGAATTATATATTTTTTAAAAATTTTTGCTCTTGGAGGTTTCTAAACAAATTTTGCTTTTCTTTATCTTTACCCTAGAACTGTGTCTTCACAGCCAATTTAAGACAGCTACCTCTGTTTTTGGCTGGTGTTCTGCTCTTTCTGAATCTTACGGGCAGAAGTTGATGTCAGTTGCAGATATCCAAAAACCTCTCTGGAAATAGCATTACTGTGAAGCAGGTGAAAATCTGAGTGGCATCTTGGGGATCAGAAGATGAACTCACTGAGTTAAAGGAGAGATGACCTAGTCTAAATGGGAAGAGATGACAGTGTTATCTTCATCAGGTGATAGGGTATAATAAAAGGATGGAAAGAGATGTAACCTAAGTAAATTACAACTTCTATCAGCCTTGCTGGAATTCAGCATGTGGAAGAGCAGGAATTGCTGCTGTCATTGCTGCCCTTGGATTTTTTGTAAGGGGAAGTAAACAACTCTCAATTTCAGCCTGGCTTCTGTAGAAGCTTGTGTAGGTGTCCCAGTAGTGTTTGGTAAACAGGTTTATGGCAGGAGCCACAAGGAAAATATTTTTTTTGCAAATAAACAAGTATAACTAAATGAAGACTCAAAATTAATATATGTTGAGGGGTTACCTCAGGAGTCTCATTATCCCTAATTGGATGTTTTATTTAATGAAGTAGTCAGCATTAACTTTTAGCCTGGTGAGGGAAAAGATACCATATTTAATTGCCCAAAAAATTTCCTTTATTCCTGGGAACACTTGGCAGGACTGTGAATATCTCTAGTGGCCAAGCTGTCAAACAAGCTTTCCATTTTCAAAGGACATTATTATTTTTTTTTCTTCCTCACTATCCAGGGCCACTTTTGATTCTATTTCCCACTCAACATGTCCTACTTCATAGGCAGCACAGGTCCCAACAAGCCCTCCAGCAGACTGAAAGCCACAACTGCTTTCTGCCTGGGTGGCTTCCTGTCTTGAGGGCTCTGTGCCCAAATTTGCACCAGCATAAATCAATGTAACTGAGGTTTAATATAGCCCAAAACACAGCTAATTTTGTGCTAGAAAAGTCTACGATGGTGTAAAAAAGTTTGGGTTTGGCCATATGCACTAGTGTTTCATAATCCTTCCACAAAGAAATAGGTTTGGTTCATATTATTATCTTTTTTACCTCATCTTTAACCTGTTTTAGAATTATAACTTTTTTTTTTTTCTTTCTCATCTCATCCATCTAAAATCACTATGCAATGTAAGCTAGCAGGGAAATAAGGATTTCTTTTTAAATAGCAATAAGAAATGGATGATTTATCAGAGGCATTAAAAATATTAATGGTGTAAAGACAGCTTGATAAATAAGGGATGATTATTCTCATCTCCACAGGCCAAAGTACAGCTGTGGCATCCTTCCAAGCAATGCTCGAGATGATTGATTTCTATTTTAGCTGGGTTTTGACAGAAAGAATTTTATTTTTGCATTATCTAGGGGAAGTGGAAATGAGCTCTGTCCTTTTTCTACGTATTCTCCTTGCTTATTCTCCTGCCTTTTTATTAGTACTGGTTGCAACATTATATTAGCACAGAGTCAGACACCTGAGAGTCTTCAGGAGTTACATATCTTCTGTAGTCAATATTTTCCATTATTATTTTAAGGTGTGGTATACCAAACACTGACAATCTAAACACTTGATGTATAGTTTCTGGAATAAGAAGACAGATGAAGAGCACTGTAGCCTGGAAAAGATGTAGAGTGAAACTGAAACATATCCACTTTGGCTTTCTTACAAGAAGTTCTCTACAGCTCAGCTTCCAAGTTCCAGAGTGATTCTCTAGTTCATGAAAAGTAGGGTAGGAATACTGGGAGTTAGGAAATCGCAACAGTATGTTTGAAGAAAAGACTTTGCACCAGAGGAATCCTAGGCCTGCATTTCATTTGAATAGAATGAGTGGCATATAACCTTCCCTCCCCTGGCTACATAGCCTGTTGTGTCTAGTGGCTTAGCAATGGCTAGCCCTGAAGTCAACTGCTTCAAGCAGCTCATCTGACAGAAGACAAATCCACCAGAAAAATGATGATTTTCCTTTGAAATGATTTGCTCACAGATTCATTCTGCAGTCCATCTGACACTGCACCTCACATAAGTGGTAGCTAGATGGAACACATGTCTGGAAAGAGATGGAGAAGACTGCATTAGACCATGGTCATACTAAATTAGTTTTAAGTCTGGTTTTATGAACCAGACATGGTTGCATTTGATGAGATTAGGCTTTACTCAGGCTTCACTCACGAACCCAGAGGGAAATGAACAACGCACACACCCTCAAATTAAATATTTCTTAGTCTTATTATTGAGTTGAAGTGGCTCATGAAAGCATATGGCAAACACCAAGGAGGAGCTAAGGGAGGGTTAAAATCTGCAGATGGGAGATGAAGAGTCAGCAACATCTCTACTTCATGGTGTTGATGAACTATTAGATCAGCTTGACTGCTCATGGACCTGTCTACAGGAATACCTAACAGCCCATTCTGGAAGAAATTATTCAATTGAACAGAATAAAACAAGCTATTTTTGATTGTGCTAACAGATTTTTTAATTGTACATACAGTATGCCACTGAAAAGGCAATATTAAATGAAAGAGCTCTGAAATGTCTAATAGTCTCACTGTGGATGGAAAGATACATTCATGGCTATGCAACCTAAAATGTTCTCAGACTACTGAAAAAAACCAGCAACAGTACTTAGTTATTCAGGAGGGGCATGAGCTTTAAAGAAGCAGATCTGGCTCAAAACCAACACAACTATGAAAAAAGTTTACTCAGGGGAAAGAAGGCCAAAAGTACTGAATATCTGAAAGAAAAAGAGGAACGAAAGCTGGGGAAACAGAAGCTCTGTTGTTTTCTATAGGCAAGTGTTTCAGAAGTCTATTCAGCAAATTATGCACTCAGTCTTAAAGCAGTGGGCCCATGGGGAAAATCTGAGGCATGAGCCTATTTCATCCAGCCTTTCCTTTTGTCCTGCAGTAGCTGACCCCTCTGACATAGTCAGAATTACCTTCTGTGTCTTGGCACAGGCAAGCATTCCCTTATGCCTCGGGTCTCACTCTGTCCTCCCATGTAGAGGCAGAAGCACAAACTAAGTCTCTGTCGATGGATCTGCATTTCCCAGCCACTGCTGCATCCTCAGGGGCAAGGAGAAGGGAAGGACTGGGCAGCAGAAACCAGATAGATGTCCATATTCCCTGGAAGAAGTGCAACAATTTTAGAAGTGCAGAGAGAAAGGGCAGCTGCAACAGTGAAAGACTGATGGGTTTGGCCTCGTTGGGTGGGAGAAGTACTGTTGTAAAAAGGAAGAGAGGGAATAGGCTCCTGGACACAAGGAGAGGAAAAGATCAGCCTATAACCAACCCATACTCACACCTCACCCTGTCAGTTTGGGTGTCCTCTTAATGCCACAACCTTTTAGCTCTAGTGAAACTATTATTATGGCCCTGAAATATATAGGAGTGTTTCAAGTCTTAATAATTCAGATGTCGAAAAGAATATAAGGAAGAAAATGATTTAGCAGAAGAACTGCTTTGTTTTCAAAGTTACTATTTCTTTTTGTTTATGCACCCATATAGACACTAACAAATCAGTGAACTGGATGCACAACCAGACAGCATCACTGATTACATCTTTCCTTGAACAAAATCAGGGAAATATGGAGGGGAAGGGAAGCAAGCAAAACTTATTTATGGAGCAGAAGTATTTGATGAGATTTTATCTGCTATGTAATTTAAAGAGAATTCCAAAACTATCTGCAGTCAGAGAGTAGAGGGTTGTTGCATATTGTAAACAAATTTTAAATAACTCCTGTTGGCTGAGTTATCTTCTCAGGACTGTCAAATCACATTGCTTTATCACAAATCTCATAATCCTGAATGCCTTATTTAAACCACAATTCAAGGAATCACTGACTAATTATTTGTTTTGTTTTGGTTTTCTTTTCCCTTTTTCATCATTGTTGTTTTTTTAATAAGTGTAAATTTCTCTGGGACATACTTATTGCAGGAGGTAAAAAGATAATCAGAGTAAATACCAGAAGAGTTGGGGATGTACTGTGTGCAG